>PVKP010002554.1:0-108921 GCA_004027715.1 Plecturocebus donacophilus
TTCTTAGTTTTCCTTCGGGGGGCGCTCCTTCCCCACAGAGCTGGGCCTTCCCGGGTTCAGCTGTGCTTCTCCGTCCTCAGCGCTTCCAATTGCTGTTCTCCTTGTGGGGATGGGACCAGCCGCGCCTGACCAAAAGGGCACCACCCAGTCCCGCACACTCCGCACCGAGAAGCGCCGCACGGGCCAAAAGAGTTGCGCTGGCGACCTGCGTGGCTCCCTCGCCGGGAATTTCCCAGTCCGTGGGCATCAAATATTCGTCTGCAACTGCGGCGTCCACTCGCTCTCTGCGCCCTCACCGCGAGCCACAATCCCGAGCTGCTGCTACGCGGCCATTTTGGATCTCTCTCCGCCCGGTGATGAAGTTTTTCTGTTTCTTAGTTTTCCTTTGGCGGACGCAGGTTCCCCTCTTCCCGGGTTCTCTGCGCCCGCTGTGAAACTCTCCGTCCTCAGCGCTTCCAATTGCTGTTTTCCTTGTGGGGATGGGACCAGCCGAGCCCGTCCGTCCCGCACACTCTGCACCGGGAAGCGCCGCGCTGGGTGCCGGCAAAAGAGCCGCGCCAGCCAAAAGAGTCGCGCCGGCGACCCGCGTGGCTTCTCCGCCGGGAATCTCCCAGTCTGTGGGCAACAAAAACTCGTCGGAAAGTGCAGCGTCCACTCGTTCTCTGCGCTTTCACTGGGAGCTACATTCCTGAGCTGTTGTTAGTCGGCCATCTTGGATCTCTCCCTCCTGTTTGTTTCTTTAGATCCAAGTATGAATTCAACAGTGGAATGAAGATGCTTAGAAAACAGCTTCAGGAACTTTTTAAAAAAATTGTATTTATGGGATACAGTGTAATGTTTTAATACATGCACACATGGTGTAATGTCAAATCAGGGTCTGTGTATCCATCACTTTAAACACTTATCGTTTCTTTGTGGAAATTCAAACATTCAAAATCCTCTCTCCTAGTTATTTTGAAAAATACAACATTGTTAACTATAGCCACTCTACTGTGCAGCAGAGCTCCAGGACTTAGTCCTTCTGCCTAACTGTAAGTTTGGACCCGTTGACCAATCTATCCTCTCCTTGCCCCCAGCACTTCCTTTTCGTCCCACATTTTGCATCTTCATTTCAGAATCTGATTCTAACTAAGTACAAATTATTTATGCATATAAACTTGCTCTAAGCTAAATCAATTAAAGTAAATATTTGATGAGCTTGCTTTACTGTGTGCTCTGTTGTGTTTTCCTCATAATGATGTTGAGAATCTGTTGGTCATCTCAGCAAAAATGCAGAATGCCAGTGTGGTGTCATGTTTGAGTGAGTGGTGGTGGTTAGCAGGAGGGCTGGGGAGAGGGAACTGTCACTCATGGGAAATCTGAATATAAATTAAAAACAAAGGTGCATCACACAAATCAGAATATTACGAATTCACAGAATATATGTAAGGCCAGATGGTGGGTAGTGGAAGAACTTGCACACCGGAAACACAGTCAATTCTTATGTATGGTAATAAGTTCTGTAAGGTCACTGCAAACACTAAATTAGTGAATACTGAACAATACATTGGTCCTAGAGGAAATACAGATTTAGATTCCTGCAAGCCTCTGACCGTGTTTTCATCAACTGATTAATACATACCCTTGTTTTATGTGTATTTCTATTTAAAGACTACACAGTTTATGTATATATGAATATATATGTATATACATATGTTTATGTATATAGATATATAGATACATATATATATATATAGAGAGAGAGACTTTACATATATCTATTTTCTCTAAAGACTATATATTGCTATATACAAGGGATCTTCAAAATGTTTGTGAAAATATATATTATGAAACAATATTCGTGGATTTCAAAATTTTTTTTGAACCAAAATAAACTTGTACTAACTTGTTATAACATGTCTGAACAGGATCTAGTTTGAGGCACTAAGAAGGATAAGACATCAGTTTGAAAAGAATCCATATCAGAGCAACATGAATTCTGCTAACATTGAAGCAAGAACAAATATCAAACTTATGGTAAAGCTTGGGTGGAAGAAGGGTGAAATCATGAATACTTCACAAAACATTTTTGGGCACAATGCCCCAAAGAAATCAGCAGTTTACAAATGGATAACTGTTTTAAGAAGAGATAAGATGATGTTGAGAAAGCCCTCAGTAGCAGACCATCCGCATGAATCTTTGAGGAAAAAAATTAATCTTGCCTTCTTCAAGCCCTAACGGAAGAGGACCAGTGATTAATAGCACAAACAACAGCTGACGCCCTAGACATCTCAACTGGTTCAGCTTACACAATTTTGACTGAAAAATTAAAGTTGGACAAACTTCCCACACTCCCTGGGTGCCAAAACCATTGTGCCCAGACGAGGTGCCGACCAGAGCAGAGCTTTCTATGGAAATTTTAAACAAGTGTGATCAGGATCCTGAAGCATTTCTCTGAAAAACTTTAACAGGAGATGAAGCATGGCTTTACCAGTATGGTCCTGAAGAGAAAGCACAATCAAAGCAATGGCTACCAAGAGGTGGCAGTCATTCAGTCTCAGCAAAGGTGAACTGGTAGAGAGCAAAGGTTACGCAACAGTTCTTAGCGATGCTCGAAGCATTTTGCTTGGTGACTTTCTGGAGGGCTAAAGAATGGTAACATTTCCTTATTATGAGAGTGCTTTGAGAAAATTATCCAAGCTTTAGCAGAAAAAAATGCCCCAAAAGTCTTCACCAGAGGGTCCTTCTGCACCATGACAATGTTTCTGCTCATTCCTATCATCAGACAAGGGCAATTTTGGAAGGGTTTCCATGGGAAATTATTAGGCATCTACCTTACAGTACTGATTTGGCTCTTTCTGGCTTCTTTTTGTTTCCTAATCTTAAAGAATCTTGAAAGAGCACCCATTTTCTTCACTTAATAATGTTAAAAAATGCACTGACATGGTTTAATTCCCAGAACCCTCAGGTTATTAGGGATGAACTTAAATGGCTGGTATTATTAGTTACAAAAGTGTCTTGGTCTTGATCGACTTATGCTGAGAAATAAAGTTTATATTTTATATTTTTATTTTAAATTATATTTCCATGTACTTTTTGAAGTCCCCTTGTATATTTGATATATAAATATATATATTTAAAGATGATATATAAAAATAAAGATTCTCTATATAGCTAATTCCTATTGAACTCAGCCAATAGCATTGTAACTTATGCCTGAACAAAGCTTATCTAACACACATGTTTTCTGCATACAGCACATCACAACCTTTTTGTACTTAGAAACATGAGACAGCACTTCAGTCCCACACTTACGGATCATTTTAAACTGTGCCATTACCACAAAAATACATAAACGCAGAAACAGTGGCACTAAATAAACCATAAAAAGGACACTTGTTGACAGTGTGAGAGCTGAAACAAGAAGGCAGAGCTCTGCCTTGTTCAACCTCAGCTGGAAACATGCATGTCTAGCATTGATCTGTGCAAGCCTGCAAATGACTGTAAAAATTCTGTAAATACAGATTTTGAGGTTATAAATACATTTCAGTGAGTAGGTAAATTTGCAAATAGAGAACCCATGAATAATGAGGATCTACTGTACTGGGGATTGCATCCTTGCTGTGCTACTTTTTAGCTTGTTGAAACTATCCCAGCCATCTGAGTCTGAGTTTGCTCATGTGTAAAACGACGATGACAGTAACTGTGTCGTAGCACGGGGGAGGATTTATATGATAATGTGTGTGAGGTGTACAGTAGATATTTAATAAATGATAGTTGCATTTTTATCATCATGGAGCTGCATAGGGAGGAAAAAACATCTTGGCAGAATAGCAAAAGAATGGCAGTGCCAGAAAAATCTGGTTTCAAATCCAATTGCATAACTTGGTAGTTATGTGACTTTAGGTAAGTTATCTTTTGTGAGACTCAATTCTATGTCCTGTAAAATGAACACAATGATATTGAACTCACAACAATGTGTCTAGTGTGATCCAAAAAGTGAGTGCCCTGGCTTATAATGGCCTCAAGGAAAGTCATTCTCTGCATCTTCATATTATTTCATTATGAAGTAGAATTTTTACCCAATTGATGGGAGTATCTATAATGTTTTTATTAAATTGGATATTCTTTCAATTTGTCTGGAGTTTACATAATATATGAGACAAAGAATCAAAGGCAATTAGATATCCATATGCACATACGTATGTACTTCTTTTTTCATGTTAAAAACTATTAAAAACACTTTATGTAGCTTTGTGGTCATTTTTAAAAAGGATTTGGGAATTACAGTGTAAATCAGAAAAGGAAATTATAACCATTCTTCTTTAAAAGGTTCACAAATTTACTTCATTTTAAGGGTTTCCTAGCATACTCAATAAAGAATAATCAGTTAGAGGGACTATCTCTGAACTTGATAGAAGGCAGGAGCTTTAATCGGGCTTAAACAAAGGGTCAGTGACAATAACTAAGATGGTGAGGCACTGCTGCACTGATGCCAGGTCAGAGTGCGGCTGAGCACAGGTGGAGAAGGGATCACTGATAATATGAGCTCGGAATGAACTGGACCTTCAGCCAGAGAATTAAGAAGCAGATGAAATGAAGGACTGTTATGAAATGTCTTATTTGAAACATTTTTTTGTTAGATACTTCTTGATTTTAATTCATAGTCTAGTTACATAATAAAAGGAGATCCAGGCACCAGTAAGATATTCATCTGAAATTTCTCTGGCTCACTCTATTAATTTTCTTGGATGAGTCTAACCAGGGGGCTGCCTTTTCAATACTAACAATCATCCTATTCTTGAGTTATCAATGCAGGTAAGGAAGAGTAAAGAACATCCCACTAGAGCTATAGGAAAACTTGAACTCACTTAAAATAGTGGTCAGTCCAGTCACTCCTTAATGTGGCTTTCAGATTAGTGACATGTTCTCCAGAGGCAAAGATAAGAAAGCCCTTCCTTAGGTCAACTCCTTGATCTTTGCTTCCTACAAGATATAATCTGGAATGTCCCTCCAGATATTTGCCTGAGATCCAATGTTTTAGAGACCCGGATTTACACTATAAACTGTACAACTCCAAACTCCTATAACATTTATGAACAATCTTTTATAACTCAATTTATTTTGAAAAGAATACATTTGATCCAAAACTTGAATGAGACTCGGGCTTACACTGATCATGACAAGTCTACAAGCCTTTCACTTGTTCATTAATCTAAATGGGAATGGAGGAGAATTAATATCCCCATTTTGTTTGTGACAAAAATCTGGATATGAATAAATTAATCAACTAGAATGGGGCAGAAAAACAGGATAGAAAGACCAAAAAACAAACCCTATTACTAGATAAGGAAAACACATGGTCAAGAACTAGAAAGTTCTTGACTTCTAATTTAGATTGCTTCTGATTGATAGACTGTAGAGTTAATTCTTGATATAAATTAATGATATTCAATGGCTGTTTAATTAATGCAAATGAGCAAGTTTTTAATCATACCCTTGACTATTACCCAATTTAAATTTGTGCTGTTGAGCTTTATTTTAGGAGCTTTGCTCTTGTTAATCACAATATCTTGTCTTGTTAGTCTGCACCAAAAATCTCTTAAGTTTTTTTCCAGAAAGATAAAATGAGAATTTAACTTTCTGCTTTGCAGAAATTTTCAGTGAGGGCAAAAAGGAATTCCAAGTCAAACATACAGGAGTCAAACATGATTCTGTCACACAAAATTAGTTTAAAAGTGAAAGTGAAAAGCAATCACACTGTAGTATATACATGTGAACAGAACAAGGTGTGAACATAATGTGAGCATGCCAACCCTTAACCTTAGGTAATGCCTTTTACATATGAGTTCTAAGCATTGTAATGTGATTTCTGTTTTAAATGTCAATTTCCACGAAAAATAAGTTGGCTTAGAGATATGCTTTTCCCTATGGTTGCCAGAAGGTAAATTTTGATGATTTTAGTTAGGGCAGTTTTCTTAGTTTCATTGGCTTATTAGTTCCATTAGAAAACTGACATATTGCTTATTTTTAAAAAATTGGTTTACTTCTTGGAAAATATTCAGGAATCAATCCTTACACAAAGTTGAGACCATTTAAGTGGTGAATATTATATGATCTCATTCCTCAGGTCAAGTCATTTAGCTATTTATGGACATAAGTCTTTTAAAAACAAGACAGTTCTGGGGGCTCATACAGAGAAACTCCTATAGAAATGGTAGTCACCAGATAATCCTTTGCAGGGACATGGATAAACCTGGAAACCATCATTCTCAGCAAACTGATACAAGAACAGAAAACCAAACAGTGCATGTTCTCACTCATAAGTGAGTATTGAATAATCAGAACACATGGACACAGGGAGGGGAACATCACACACCACGGTCTGTCAGGGGGTGAGGGACTAGGGGAGGGATAGCAAGGGGTAGGAGTTAGGGGACAGATAGCATTAGGAGAAATACCTAATGTAGATGATAGGGTGACGGATGCAGCAAACCACTATGGCACGTGTGTACCTATGTAACAAACCTGCATGTTCTGCACATGTACCCCAGAACTTAAAGTATGATACAAAAAAAAAATAAAAAAGAATGAACTTTCTAAAAAATGTGTTAGAAATAAAATGCTTCACAATATTGTCCAAGATAATAAAGATGGACTGACAATAAAAAAAATACTTGTTTTAAGAAAAATTGTAGGCTAAATCCACCTTGTTCTTATACAACAAATAAAAATTGAAGAACTACAAACCACTGTTCAAGGAAATAAGAGAGGACACAAACAGATGGAAAAACATTCCATGCTCATGGTTAGGAAGAATCAATATTGTAAAAATGGCTGTACCGCCCAAAGTGATTTATAGATTCAATGCTCTCCCCATCAAGCTACCTATGACCCTCTTCACAGAACTGGAAAAAACCACCTTAAACTTCATATGGAGCCAAAAGAGAGCCCACATAGCCAAGACGATCCTAAGCAAAAAGAACAAAGCTAGAGGCATCACACTACCTGACTTCAAACTACACTACAAGTAATCAAAGGCTACAGTAATCAAAACAACACAGTACTGGTACCAAAACAGAAATATGGACCAATGGAACAGAACAGAGGCCTCGGAGGCAATGCCACACATCTACAACCATCTGATCTTTGACAAACCTGACAAAAACGAGCAATGGGGAAAGGATTCCCTGTTTAATAAATGGTGTTAGGAAAACTGGCTAGCAGTGTGCAGAAAACAGAAACTGGACCCCTTCCTGACACCTTACACTAAAATTAACTCCAGATGGATTAAAGATGTAAACGTAAGACCTAATACCATAAAAATCCTAAAAGAAAACCTAGGCAAAACCATTCAGGACATAGGCATAGGCAAGGACTTCGTGACTGAAACACCAAAAGCATTGGCAACAAAAGCCAAAACAGACAAATGGGATCTAATTAAACTCCAGAGCATCTGTACAGCAAAAGAAACAATCAATCATTAGAGTGAACCAGCAGCCAACAGATTGGGAAACAATTTTTGCAATCTACCCATCTAACAAAGGGCTAATAACCGAAATCTACAAAATAGATTTACTAAGAAAATAGATTTACAAGAAAAAAACAAACCCATTCAAAAGTGGGGAAAGGACATGAACAGACACTTTTCAAAAGAAGACATATATGAGGCCAAGAAACATATGAAAAAATGCTCATCACTGGTCATTAGAGAAATACAAATCAAAACTACATTGAGATACCATCTTACACCAGTTAGAATGGCGATGATTAAAAAATCTGGAGACAACAATGCTGGAGAGGATGTGGAGAAATAGGAACACTTTCACACTGTTGGTGGGAGTGTAAACTAGTTCAACCACTGTGGAAGACAGTGTGGCGATTCCTCAAGGACCTAGAAATAGAAATTCCATTTGACCCAGCAATCCCATTACTGGGTATATATCCAAAGGATTATAAATCGCTCTACTATAAAGACACATGCACACGCATGTTAATTGCAGCACTGTTTACAATAGCAAAGACCTGGAACCAACCCAAATGCAGATTGATGATAGACTGGACAGGAAAATGTGGCACTTATACACCATGGAATACTATGCAGCCATAAAAAACAATGAGTTCGTGGCCTTTATAGGGACATGGATGAATCTGGAAACCATCATTCTCAGCAAACTGACACAAGAACAGAAACTCAAACACTGCATATATATATATATATATATATATATATATATATATATGTGTGTGTGTGTGTGTGTGTGTGTGTGTGTGTCTGTGTGTGTGTGTGTGTGTGTGTGTGTACACACACATATATATATATATAATTAGGCTACAGTCACCTTCTTATACAAAACAAAACTTTGGTTTCTGATACTCCTATAAATGTGCCCATAAGAGTCTGTTATGGCTTGAGTTATGCTCTCTCCCTGCCCTAATTCATGTGCTGAAATCCTAATTCCTAGTTCCCCAGAATGTGACCTTATTTACAATAAGGTCAATGTGGACATAATTAGGTAGGATGAGGCCATTACTTATTAGGGTATTGTGGGCCCCCAATTCAACAAGACTAGTGTTCTATTGACAGAGGAAATGTGGGCACAGACACAAACATGGGGAGAACACCATGTGAAGATTGGAGTTATGCTGCCATAAACCAAGGAACTACCAAACACTCGGAGAGAGGCCTAGAACAGACCTCTAGCACCTCTAGAGGGAGTGTTCCCTTGTTGCTGTCTTGATCTTGGACTTCTAGTTTCCAGGACTATGAGACAATAAGTTTCTGTTCTTTAAGCCTCTCTGCTTGCATTATTTTATTACAGAGTCTAGCAAAGTATTACAGGGTCTTTTTGGAAAACTAATAGATTGGCTCTGTTTCTCTCTCCTTTTTTATCTTTACCAATATTGAAGTGCTTTTGTTTTCAATGAATGCAAATATAATTTTCAACTTGAAGATCTGGTGCCTGAATCATGCACTTCTCATTCTAGCAAGCAATACAAAAGATCTGAGCAAGCTGGACTCCTAGGATGAAAGGTGATGGTGCTTGCACAGTGTGGAATGAAGAGGAGGTGGAACATAAGTGAGAACAAGCCCGTGTTTCCTTGACCCTGTGTCCAGGGAAGAGGTTGTGTGAGCCTGTCTGATGACAGTTTTCCACCTGTCATCTTCAGAATGATAGGGGACATTCATCTGACTGTTGATGTGACTGCACTCTTCTTTTTATAGCTCTGCCTCATTGATACAGGAATCTAACTGTAAACTGGACCTACTCTGTTGGCAACAAAATGTTGAGTTATCCTTTAGGTATTAAAGGGCCCCAAACTGGAAGTTATGTGGCTCAGGCGTGCACAACAGAAAAAAAATTTGACCTCTAATAACACCTGAAACCAATGAATCCTTCTCTTGAAACCAAGAAGACTAGGACATCATCAGGACCTGAATGATACAACCTCTTTCAGAAGCCAGGGATCTGTTGGCCCAGATCAGGGTCTAAAATCTGCCTCAAGATACGTTTCTGCAAATGGTAAAATTTAAAGCCTTCCAATCAGATCCTACCAAGCCAACATTCCTAAATCCTTTTTCTTGCCTTCCAAACTCAGACCCCGATTTGAGTCTGCTTCTGTCTCTCTGCCGATCAATTTTGCTAACAAAGCCTTTATTTTCTTAAAAGCTGGTGTCACATAGTATTGGCTTCTGTACACATCAGGGCAGTAAACCCATTTGCTTGATAACATAACTGTCATGAGCACTGGCTTGGTGTGTCTTCCTTTTATATTAGAAATTATGTTCTAATATCTAGTGTTTCAAGTAAAAGTTTGTGAGTTCAGATAATGAGAAGAACTTCCTGGACCAATATGTTTGGAAGCATGCGAAGCACAGAATGATGGGGAAAAGTTGGGTGGGAAAGAGCTCCTGGTGTCTGGTATGGAGGCAGTGCCTCTTGTTGCTACCCATGTGGGTACTAGCACTGAGTACCTAACAAGTGCCAGGGCCCAGGGACAGGCCCTGATAGTCAGCAAGTCCTCATCTCCATTTTATAAATGAAGAAATAGCGGAGGAGGGTCAGATAACTAGAAAATACTATCGTCAGTTCTGCAAAGGCTGAGCTTTTACTCCCAGTATAATACCTATTTCTCTGCTTGAGAAGCAGTCGACTCTTTTAAAAGGCATGCTATTGCCCTTGTTGCTACTCTATCACCCCCAAACATATTAGGAAAAGGAAGTTAAAGACACCTGCTTCTGACACACCTTAGCATATGTGAATCAATTCAGGCTATGAGGCTATTTATCATCTGTATCATATCATTTTTAAAATGATCACATATTTTAGAAATCAAGAATTTAAAAAATACTATAGTGTTTCTCCAGGTGTCTTCCAGAATAAGCACCTGCATCAGAATAAACTGTGATGCTTATAAAAAATACGAAGTCCAGAATTCTACCCCAGACCTACTGAATTGGAATAGGTTGAGGATGCCATGGAATCTGCATTTTTTAAAGAGTACCCCAAGGTGATTCTTATGCAAATTAAAGTTTGAGAGCCACTGCTGTAAAAGGCTGGGGAACTAAAGGTCTCTCAGGAAAATCTTTGCCTCTGGCACACTGAGATTCTAGATGTAGAACTTATGCCAAGCTGTGTTGTTACCAAGGGCTGCAGCAGGTGCAGAAGCCTGGGAGTACAGGAGGGTCACCAAAAGGACACAACTTTTGCAAGGCCTACATCAGAAAGAAAGAGTTGCAAACTCTGTACAAAACAATTTAACAAGTAGATTCGAGCTCATCGTAGAGGAGGGAGCTGTAGCTGCAAAATAACGGGGTGCACTGGGATTCTACAAGTCTTTGTCAAAGAAGTGGTGTCTTGATAGCTCCAAACAAATCCTGTCATCTTTACCTCTTCCACCTCATAAAAGATTCAGCCTCAAGCAGTTGCTTCTGTATCATTTATCCAAAGTGAGCATTGGGTGCAATGTGAATGGAGAGTTTGATTTTGGTTTGTATGAAGTTAAGGAGCAGAACCAACTACCCATCTTTTAAATTATTTTGCAGCTATGCTGTCTGCCTTAAAATGCCTAACTTCTTCCATTTTACAGGAGGAAAAGGGCTCTCATAGTCAGAAGGGTCGCTTGATCTTATCAAGCAATTTCAGTTCACTGGCGTTTCACTTACAAAATAGCAGTTTCAGGAATCTCAGCAGCCTGAAATAAGAGCATTTTATGTGTCTATCATGGTCTCTGATAAAATCCAAATCAGAGTTAAAATTCAATATAGTACCATTACCACATACTTGTGTTTAAATTACAGAATGAGAAAGGAATATTATCCCATATTTAAATAGCAAACATTAATAATCACTCATATTGGTGAAGTGCTTATTGTTCCTGGCGCTAACAAACATGTCTTTTACTCTTCACAACACCTCGAGGTAAGTTTTATCATGTTCCTTTTACGAATAAGAAAATGAAAGCCTTGAGAGGTTAAGTCATTTCTGGGATATAGAATGTAAGTTAATGGCAGAGCTAAGATCAGAACTGGTGTCTCCTTGATGCTAAAGCCTGTGCTCTTAACCACTGACCCTACCGCTTTATTTATGATGTTTCCCAGGATACACTAGACATGCTTTGTTCTGTTGGAGGGGATGATAGCAGTTTTTCATAATTTGAGCTTGAATGTTTCTGTTGAATTCAGTGTTCAAAATTCCTGAACAATGATGAGACAGAATAACTAATAGGGCCATAGTAGTTATATCACCCAACTGTCTGTCACTGGGGCCATATAGATGAATGGGATGCTGTCATGCCCTCTTAAAGATGCATCCCAGGATTCACCATGGGCTGCAATTAGCATACAGATTCTCATTCATTATTGTCTGTTTACTCCCTGTTTCAGTATCCTGCCATTTTGAAATGGGATATAAAGAGACAACAAATATGCCTGAGGTCATTGATTTAAGGCTCAGAAAGAGGTATAGGTTTTGAACACTTTGGAACATAACAATATGTTCATGTTTACAAAAATGTTGGTGTAGATGATACTAATAACATACAGTTTTGGCTAGTTTGGATTTGGTACTTACTGACACTGGGATCTCATTGGTTTCCCACTTGTTATTCTGTCTCATCATTGAACAAGATGCTGACCACTGCATTCAATAGAAAAATTCAAACTCAGATTATGGATTTGCAAAGGGTGATAATGGTGGTCTCTATTCTATATGGGGCAATTTTAATATTTGGTATCTATAATGTGCACGGGGCACTGCAGGGTACACACTGACATCTCCATTTCATAGGCAAGAAAACTGAGGTTTAGAGAGTTTAAGTAGTTTGACAAAGATGGTTTGAGACCCAGATCTTTTGACCTTAAATTCAAGTCCTTCAGCTTTTATATAAGGTCGTGTTTCTTAGAGGGGATATCCCTGGCTTCCTATGAAGTGACAGTCAATTACAACAAAAGAGAAAACTTGAAACATTTTTGCTTTTCTCTCTGTTGAAGTTTACAAACTATTTGGGCTGGAGTGGAATAAAGGCTGGTCTTATCATAGTTTATGAACTAAGGCTTTTTAAAGTAGAGTCCTAGGGTTCTGATCACTATGTGTGAATGAGCCAGCTCTGGAGACCAGCTGACAGAACAGAGGATGTGGAAGTGAATAACCAACTTTCAAAGATCAGATGCTGCTCTCCACTGATAGCAGAGGGATCTGGACACCCCTGGGAAGTCTTCTGTGTGTCACATTTAGTCTCAGACTGGGATTCTCATATCAATTTGATTAACTTAAAAAGTAAGGCAAGAGACTAGGAATTAGTAAGAATGTGGACAACTTTTCAAAATTTATAATAATAACTGTTGATATTTATATAGTACTTTGCACGATGTGTAGTACTTTCTTGTATGCATTTCATGGTGTAATAAAAAACAAACCAACCAACAAAATCCCAACCAGATCTGAAGTTTATGACTTAGATTCAAGTCATGTTCTTCCTCAGTTTCCTTCTGTGCTAATGGGGAAAGTAAAATAATAACCATGCCACAGTGAGATAGCTGCATATTATTCCTACCTGATACCTTAGGAGAAGTCAACACTTTTGAAGGGGGGAGGGATCAAAACAAAAGATTTCTTAGCTTGCTTAGAGAGAAATGAATACAATGAGGAATGCAGTGTAGGAACTCAGAAAGATAAAACAGTGATTTAAACAAGCATTGATATATTTGGAAGAGATTTGACCCTTTTTCACTCTTCCTACAGATTCATATCTGACGTGTTTGTCTTTTTTGACAAGAAATAGGAACTAACATCAAAAATTTATTCTAAAAACATATTTGAAATACACAGCCTCATATCAGTGTGGTAAGGAGATAATACTTTTGGGGTTATTATGGAAATACTGATGGTTATTTTATATCTTACTATTAATCAAGTTAAATGTATCCCTTTTCCTTTTGATGTTTTCCAGATTAAGTGTAGGTATCACAACAAAATAAAATTTATATACAAAATGTAATACAAAAATAAGTGTATATTTGTTCAGAAGGTATGCTTTTCCACAAAACAGAGACAGAAGTCTTGAAAATAGATTTTTCCCTCCAATGTAATCAAATGTAATAAATTGAAGGTTAGATTTGTAACTTTAAAGTCCTGGTAATTCCGAAAGCTTGACACCCTTCATGTAAAAATGTCAGGACATATTTATTATTAAATTTGTCTAGACATATGTCAGGATATTGCAATGTGTCAACTATACTATTGTGCAAGTTATAGGGTCTCTGGGCCCTGAAGGAACATTGCTTCCACATTTTATTTCCTTTTGCCTCATATGTATAGCATACATTTACATAGCAGATAGAAAAATTATACATAAGGAAATGAATCTTTTAGGCTAAGTCTGTCTGCTTACAGTTATGTGAATTGGGAATAAATGTGAATTGGGAATAAATGTGAATTGGGAGATAAAGCCCAAGACAAAATCAGATTCTAGAATTCACAGAAGCAGATGATTGTAGAACTAATTGGTGATGTTGAGAACCTCTTTATTTTCACAGGAAAAAGAATGCAGCCAGTTAGGAGCTGGGAGTAGAACTGAATTTTATCATCCTAAAACACCACTCCAATTCACTGCACTAATTTGCTTACTTTGTATAGTAGTTGATACTCTGCAAACTTTTCATCGATACAGTGAAGGCAACTTTAGAAGTAATGGGTGTGCTGTGTGTGCATGTGTGAGTGTGTGTATGTGTGGACATGTAGGAGCTGGAGAAAAAGGAACATTTGATGAATATTCACTATTACCTGAAATTTTGCACATCTGCAAGAAAAGGGGCCAGACTGAAATTTTTAAGAAGTTATCCAGAGTAGGCTTCTTTTTCTTTAAGTGAAATGTCACATCTTAAATTGTGTCTTAGCCCAAGTGCTGCAAACAGTTTAATTAAGTGTATCTATTTCAATAAATTCCTTGGGAGAACAGACTACCAAAGGGCACATAAAGAATGAGAGCATTAATTGCATTTGAGATTAGCCCTATTGAATTGAATTCTCACACGTGGATGCTCTTTGTTCTTAACCCATAAATAGTGATTGTTTATATATTCAACTATCGATAAATTTACTATAAAGCAGTTCTTCCATCAATATGGGAAGGTTAAATCTGAAAAAGAAATCTCCAATTCATCTAAATAGATAGAGGGCCAACTTGAAAATAACCCAAAAGGAACATTGATGGCATATTTTATTTCATATAGTGCTTTGGGGAGAAACAGCTAGATTCCTTGTCTACCTAATAAAAACAACTTTAGGTAACTCCAGTTCAAATAAGATTTCTAATATATAATACCAAGAAAAAAAAGATAAAACTAAGCACCTAATAAAAAATTCAATTTGTTGATACATTAATTAAATTCCCTACCTACCCAAGCTTGACTGAATCTGTCCCGTGGGAGTGAAATGGAAAGATTAATTTGCTAATTAATGGTAATACAGTGAATGACACAAGTAGAACAAACTCACAAAAGAACGAACATCCCTTGGTGAGAGAGTCAGTGCACTGTACAGGGGAATTCTCCACATATGCACCAGCATTTGGAACAGAACAACTGAAGTTCTGTTAAATCTGGTTTAACAGGGATAATACCTGAGGTAACTTTAGAGAGAAACATAAATCAAATTTGAAATTATTACTGCAGGTTTATCTTTATTCGCAGTTAGATAACTTCAGTCCAAAACTCAAATCCTAAGAGACTGACAATATTTTTGGCTTTTCTAATCACAAATATTTGTGCAATTAAAGAATACTTAGCATACCATCCTAACCCCTGTGAATAGAACAAAATAGATTTTCAAAAAATGTATATTGCCATATAACTCTTTAATAATATTTAATAGTGAAAGTTAGTCGTATTTATTCTGCCAAAAGTGGCCACCATTCTTCCCTCACTGTACCATGATCCTTACAATGAGATTTGCAGCATCTTCATCAAGAAATAAAGTCTATTTCTTTACTTATGGAGACAGGGATGATGCTGTGAATTGATTTAGCCAATGGAAGCGGTGGAAGTGATGTCTTGTCATCCAATTCCAAATGTGGGTCTCAAGAGACCCCCTCAGGCCCTGCTCAATCGAACCTTGCCACAACCATGTGGATGAGCCAGAGCTGGGATGCTGGAGGATGACAAAGCACCTGGGACTGAGGCAAGTCGTCCCAGGTGACACCATCCTAGACAGGTGGCTGTCTGCCAACCCAAGAGCTACCTACAGGAGCACGAGGGAGCCCAGTGGGGACTAGAAGAACCACCCAGCTGATTTTAGCCCAAATAGCTGACCTCAAAAATTATGAGCAAATAAATGGTTAGTTCTTTCCTCAGCCACTTTGTTTGGAGTACTTTGTTATGTAGTGAAATGCTAACTGATAGAAACCTGCATAGAGTTCTTGGTTTTCTTTAAAATTTTACAAGACATTGTTTATACTGCCCAATTGAAAATGACCACAAATAATTATAATGGCTATTCCTGTTATTTTTATTGACCTTAGCCATGCTATGTCTTTCTAAAGAAAGAAAACCATCTTTCAAGTTAGAGAGAGAAAAAGAGCACAGGCTCCGATCCTGACT
This sequence comes from Plecturocebus donacophilus, assembly GCA_004027715.1. Taxonomy (NCBI): domain Eukaryota; kingdom Metazoa; phylum Chordata; class Mammalia; order Primates; family Pitheciidae; genus Plecturocebus; species Plecturocebus donacophilus. The sequence goes on from PVKP010002554.1 coordinate 16,079, forward strand.
CCAGAACTTAGTAGTTTTGATATTGACTTAATAGTTAACATATCTATGCCTTGATTTCCACACCTGTAAAATGGAGGTAATGTTAGTCTGGTTTGTAAAGTGCATGAGGATTCATGGAAATGATATATATCATGCAATCAGTACATGCTTCCTCAAAATGTGTTAGCTTATTATGATTACTTGAAGGGCTTATAAGCTATTTCAATACCTTGAAGGATATGGCTGACATTGCACAAGGTAAGACACGGGCGACAAGTAGCAGATAAATTTTAAGTAGTTAAATGAAAATAGAACTAAATATTTTTCCTGGTTTAAACAATTTTGGACCCCTAATAATTTCAAATGTTACATGCCCCCAATGATTCCATGTCCTTTAGCTAATTAATGTCTAAAACAGTTGGGAAATTTAATACCTTCACGTAATTAACAACAAGATAATAATATTTGTATGTGGAAAGTATTACGGATGTTACCCTGGAAACTAATAAGCTTCAGAGACATTAACTGACTTTCCTAGATCCACATATCAGTGGGCAGTTCAACAAAGAAGAGAGTTAAGTACTCTTGGCTAGGAGTAGATTGCTTTAGCTGTCAGAGATGACCGCAGCAGGCCAAGTTTCTCATACATATTGATGCAAGAAAAGAAATCATGACTTGTTCGAAATAAAGATTGAGATGTTAAAAAAGAAAATAAGTTCATTTGCTGGTCCATCTCAGTATGGGACTAACAGGCCTACGATATTAATGTCAATTTTTAGAAATAGGAAAATGGGTCTCCTACCATGTTTAGTCCTCAGGCAGAACCCATCTTCCCAGGTTACAGAATTGGATATAAAAAAGGGTGTTAATAAAGTCCTCATTGATTTCTTTAGACAACGAGATGTGTGTAGGAGAGAATTCAATGTTCACTTCAAGGCATCGATAATTAGCCCCTTAACCAAGAATTTGTGCCCATCTCCTAGGTGTAAAATATAAAGAGAATATTGATAAATTTCTTACACATCCAGTGTTTCACAGAATTATGTGTCGTATTGGGCTAGACTCTTCTCCCCGTTGTAAATTGCTCTCTGGAAATTGCATTGGCTTTTTCAGGAACTCTGTTGGTATACAACAGGGCCATGAAAATGACTGATTCTGAGCCTGTGGTCTTTAAGCCAAAGCTTAAGACAAATACTGCTTCCACAAGTTACTAACTCTTTAACTTTGGACAAGCCATTTAAACTTTCTCTCACTTAATTGCCTTGTCTGTAAATTGGTAATGATACGAATTCCTCTGTCCGTAGCACAGGGGCTATCAGAAGTACACTGAGTTTTTTCTAGCTAACTTATTCCCTCCAAATGACTCCTCTTATGATTTTCCCAATCCAGATGTAAATATATGCCTTAAATAAACTTATTTTTTATTACTCATAATTGGCAAAAATAATCTTTACTTTTATTTTTATAAAAAATAAATTTATTTTTTTATTAAAAAAATAGATTATTCTAGGCTATGAGACAAAAGGCAAATGCATTTTTCTTTACGTTCTTATATTGACATAGTCTTTTTGGATAGAGTCAAGGTTGAAAGGTTCTTGATACCTAATTCTACAGGCACTTAATCTTAGTTACTGTATCCAGTAAGTACCCTAATCAGTATCTTGTTACATAAATAAACTCTTTCCAAAAGATTCATTTGTTATTTTAGGGAACTAAAGTATTATTTTAGGGCACGGAAGCAGCAAGATTACTAATATTTCTAGGCTGTGCAGAAAACGAAACAAAAACCCAAACCCATGAGCCAAATGACAGTTTTGAGTATAGGTACAGGATAGGAAGGAGGGTTGAGCATCAGTGGTATTTTCAGCCACACGTAATGTCTCCACTGGTCTAGTCTTGTCTGTTTCAGCTACAGTAGACCAACATTCCCACACAGACAAAAATGGTTCCTCTATAGAGTGAAAAAATTAACTGTGAAGGTTTCTGATTTACAAGTATAAACTCCCATACTCACGCAGAAATTTCTGACTCAATGAATAAAACAGTAATAAGCTGTAAACCATTTTAAAACTGTAATGTAGGGTTTGTTTTATGCCCTGGCATTTGTAATTGGAGCTTTTCCACTTGTGCTAAGGTATTTAGACTTTAAGTACCAAATAAATAAAAGTTTATTCGTAATGTTTTTATTTTCTTTAAGTACTACAGTAATTTCTCTGCATGATTTCACATGCAAACATGCAACTTTAAGATGAAAGCTTAGCTTTGTACTATTGGTGGTTATAAAATAATTTCTGCCTTCACAGTGTTTAACTCTGTGTTTTAAACAAATTCTAGTTTACTCTGACTTTTGTCTCCTGTTCTAATGCAATTTCATGTAGATATGACATATTCTTTACCTTAAATTATCTAATTTTAGGTAGCATTTACCTAAATTATGGGCAGTACTGAGGGGCAGTTATTTAAAATGTTAATCTTTTAATTGTAAAAATTCTTGGCCGGGTGTCGTGGCTCACACCTGTAATCCCATCACTTTGGGAGGCCAAGGTGAGTGGATCACCTGAGGTTACGACTTTGAGACCAGCCTGGCCAACATGGTGAAACCCCATCTCTTTTAAAACTGCAAAAATTGGCTGGGTGTGACGTCGGGCACCTGTAATCCCAGCTACTTGGGAGGCTGAGGCAGGAGAATTGTGTGAACTCAGGAGGCAGAGGCTGCAGTGAGCCGAGATTGTGCCACTGTACTCCAGCCTGGGCAACAGAGCAAGACTGTGTCTCAAAACAAACAAACAAAAAATTAAACATACAACCAGGCATAGAGGCTCACGCCTGTAATCCCAGCACTTTGGGAGGCTAAGGTGGGAGGATTGCCTGAGACCAGGAGTTTGAGACCAGCCTGTGAATCATGGCAAGACCCAGTTTCTACAAAAGATTTAAAAATTAGCCAAGCGTGGTGGCATGTGCCTGTGGTCCCAGCTACTCAGGAGGCTGAGGTGGGAAGATGGCTTGAGCCTGAGAAGTTGAGAGGCTGCAGTGAGCCACGTTCGTGCCACTGCATTCCAGCCTGACTGACAGGGCAGTGCCCTTTCTCAAAAAACCCAAAATCAGTAAATAAAAACTAAAAATGAAAAAATGAAACATAGAGAAAAAATGGTATAATGAACACTCATTAAAGGTCACACACAGATCCAACAATTATGTAATCTTTTGTCATTTATTTTTCTAACGCAAAATCTCATAAAATGCATGAAATTTGTAAAGAGATTCTTTACAGTGATATTATCAGAACTGTGTATTAGAGTTCATTTTTCTGGTGTTGTCTTAAAAAAAGGCAAAACAATGGAAAAGAAAGTACAATTTTTCTTCTTCCACTGTTTTCAAATGAGATGAGACCCGCAGTGAATTTTTCTTATCAAGCGATTTTTTTTATGGCGTATTTCTGCAGGAGCATTAAAGTGTACTCTGGTTGCAGATCAATATGACACTCACTAAATATAGATTTACTTATGAGGTAGACTGAATGGAGCCATGTTGGACAAATGAGTAAATAATGTCTCTTTTAACAAGTTTATAATTATGTATTTTATTACATAAGCTCTTCCACAAATAGCTCCAGGGAACCGTTACAAACCATGCCTAAATAATGCTCACTCTAACAACCAAACCAAGTATTAGAGGCAGCCATGAGACTGGAGCATAAAGCCTGGAAGGAATCTAACAATACGAGTCACATTATTGCCTTTTCTTCCTTCCTGAGAAGAAATGCGATTAAGAAAAACCCTGTCTGTAGCGACCAGGGAATCCTAAAGAAATGCGTTTATCTTGGGATATCTGACAAGTATCGTATGGATGAGAAAGGGGAAATATTAATAAAATATTATACATATCTATTATACAAATTTAAACATAAAAGAAATTAAATACAAATGATACAGGTAATGAATATATTATATGTCAATGATGATATTATCTTAATACAATATGAAGAAATAAAAATAGTTTTTGTCTGTTTGCTTTTTAGAGATAGGGTTGCTCCATCTTCCAGGCTGGAGTGCAGTAGCACAATCATAGCTCACTGCAGCCTTGAACTCCTGGGCTCAAGCAATCCAGCAATCCTCCCACCTCAGCCTCTCGAGTAGCTGGGAGCATCACCATGCCCTGTTTTTTTTTTTTTTTTTGGATGGGAGTCTTGTTTTGCTGCCCAGGTTTGTCTCAAACTCAAGTGATCTTCCTGCCTTGGCCTCCCATCATGTTGGGATTACCGTAGTGAGCCCCTGTGTCTGGCCCAAAAGCAAAAGGAAAAGAGGAAAGGACAAATCCCCGCCCTTTGGTTTCTGTGCATGCTGGCCTCCTTGCGTGGTGTTCTTTCCCCTTCTTTTTCCCCTTGAATTTCTATTTATTTTTTAAAGATGTACATCAAATATCATCTCCTTCCAAGTGCTTTCCATAACTAATCTTGGCAGCCAGCTGTTTCTTTCTCATAACTATAAGGGCTAACATTATGTATGGAGTGCTTACTGATACACTAACTGCTTTATAGGCTTTGTCTTGTTTAATTGTCAACAGCACTCTGAGATAGGCACTTCTTATGCCCACTTCAGACATGAAGGAACTGAGGTTTTAAGACATTAGGTGATTTACCCAAAAACGCACTTTGTAAAAATTTTTGTTAGAGCCTTTTGCAGAAATATTCAAAATTATTTGTGTAGGCAAGAATGATGTCTTTTTCACACCAGCTACCTGCCACCAAGCAGTTCCTCAATAAATGCTAACTGAATAAAGAATGCAGGCTACACCGAATATTCTCCCACTGCAAGCCAGGGAAATGAACCATTATGTAAAAACTTACTAATCTTTATGGATTGGAGAGACGTATCATAAATTTTCCCTTCTCTATAACGCTTTGGGTCTCAGAGGTGCCAGTGATTTATCTCAAATGGGAGCGTTCAAATAATAAATTGTAAAAATAATGTACGGTTGGTGCAGAAGTAATTGCGGTTTTGTCATTGAAAGTAATGACACCAATATAATTCAGGTTTTCTGTTTACAGAAGAGTAAGTTGAAAACCCTAAGAGAACAACAATTTGCCCAGGGACATGTAATTGGTCAGCAGGGATGCTGGAACTCCATCCCAAGCCACCAGATTCCCAGCCCCGTGTCCCTTCCCCGCAATCATGTATAGTCCCACATCAGTTACTCTGTAACTAAATTCTGCTGATGGTCATCACCCAAGGGGGAAAAAAGGGTGTTCATTCTAGAAAGTTAAAGAATCATTAGTTAAGGAACACATACACTCTGTTCTTTGGAGATCATCTCTATTGCCTTGTAAGCCAAATGCCACTTGTCTTAGTCCACTTCGTAGAAGTGACTGTATCTTGGAGCTTAGCAGATCTAAGTTGGAATCATTTACCAGCCACATACCTCAGGACAAGACACTTAACAGCCTGTGAACCTCAGTGTTCTTCCTTGCAAAATGGAAATGATCACATTTACTTCAAAGGGCTACTGGGAAGATTGGAAATACGTGTTTGTTAAGATTTGCTTTCATTTTAATCGCCAAGGTTGCTAATCATTTTTAAATGTACCCAGGTTTTGCTGAGAGCAGTATGGTAATGCCTGCAGACATGGATGTGCATGTCATGAAGGAAGGAGCGCAGATCCCCAGGAACAGGTATCTCAGACAGCGCCACATGAGTAAGCACTGGGGCTCTCAGGGAGGCAGGAAAAACAAGAAAAAAGCCTGCATTGTGGTTTTCTGGGGAAGAATGGACAAGACGGGGTAAGTACAGTGAGCTAGCTTAGAATTGGGTAATTTGAAAAACTTCAGTGGGTTCTAGCAGTATCTCTAGTCATCTGTTACCTGGTCATGAGATGATTTAGGGCAAAGGAATATTGGCTTGGTGAGAGTTAGATAAAGGGGTTGATTGGAAATATGGGTTCTGGACTGGTTGGCTTGCATATGAAAGGCAAATACATAGGCACATGGTTTACTGTCTTTTTTTGTTTTCCTTTTTTGAAACAGGGTCTCATGCTGTCACCCAGGCTGGTGTGTAGTGGCGTGATCTCAGTTCATTGCAAACTCTGCCTCCGGGGCTCAAGTGATCCTCCCACCTCAGACTGCTGAGTAGCTGGACTACAGATGCATGCCATGACACCCAGTTAATATTTCTGTGTTTTGTAGAGATGGGATCTCACCATGTTGCCCAGGCTGGTCTCAAACTCCTGAACTCAAGCGATCTGCTCGCCTCAGCCTCCCAAAGCACTGGGATGACAGGTGTGAGCCACCATGCCTGGGCCCTTATTTACTATCTTTAGGAATTAGCTAGGCGTGGGAGAGGTGGTCTCTCCAGCATTAGCAAGGCCTCGACGTGTCAAAGCATCATGAAATATAATACCAAAAAACCCCTCCATAAGTAATATGCTAATCTTAATAGAAAATTAAACAAATACTACTGAAGATGGCTGCTCAGACTCCCCTGTTATTAAATAACGTGGTCTGCAGCATGCAGCGTGAATGTGGGACACATTTTCACAGCAACCACTAGAGAGATACAGAGAGAATGAGAAGGAAAGAAGAGACACAAACAAGAACAACAAAAGAAAGGAATATTCTCATTCACTTCTCATCTATTACTTCTCATAGAAAGGCATTTCCAAGCACCATCTTCCTGATCAAGCTTTTCGATTTGTATGATTCATTTTTCCCATATTTTATAAATATAAATTCCCACAGAGCTTAAAGAGGCTTAAGATTTGGATTGTGAAATGATCTTGACAAACTCCAGGCCAGGGTTTCTCAACTTTGGCACTATTGAAATTTGGGGCTTGATGAGTCTTTGTCTGCTCTGTCCTTTGCCTTGAATGCTTTGTAGCATCTTTGTCCCCTACTAACTAGATGCCAGCAGCACCCAACACACAAATGTGATGATCAGTAATGTCTCCGGGCACTGCCAAACGTCCCCTAGGGGCAAAATCAGTCCCAGTTGAGAACCAGCATTCCAGATAATTCAAGGTTTAGTTTGGCCATGTTTTCACATAGCTCTTTAGATTCAGGATCCTGAAAGCCATTTATCATTTGTGGTTGAAATAATCTTTAATGAAAGAAAAGTGAATGTATTCTCCTTGGTCTCAGAAAAGAAAATGAAGTCACAAAGCATGGAGAGCTAAATGGCAAACTTAAGATGAGACTTAGAAGATGCCATCTGAAAGAACAATCACAAACTCCTTGTGGAATAGATTGAAATTTGTTTGGGTACATCTCTGCTTTGCAAGTCAGGACATAAACTTTCTCAAACTACTTTAGTTGTGCTTTGGTGAGGAGAGAAAGAAAAGAGGCTTGGAAATTTTTCTAGGTTCCTTTGCCTGCTCTAACCTGGTAGAGGAAAGCTTACCTAACAAATAGGCATCTTGGTGTTTTTGTTTCTTATTTTCTTAAACGAGATGAACGTTAAATAAACAGACAAACTCTAAGCTGACTTATGTCAATAGTGATTGCAAAAACAGACAAGAAACATAATGACCATTTGAGATTTGCTATAATAAGATGGGCCAGATGTTCACAAATACAAAGACACATGCCTGGAGACCTCAGTGCTACCTCGAGTCCCTTGATTTTTCTGTACTCCTGTTTGTTGGAATCTGATTAGCAGTCACTAAGAAACAATGTAGGTAAAATTAGAGAATCAAATAAAAGCTAGGAAGAATAAACCAAATGCAGATAAAGATCAAGGAAGCACATATTTTTACAGGCAACAGATACTTTTAGCACACAATAAAATGTTTTTATATCACATTAAATTTGTCTTCATATTATCCATCATCACTAAATATTCATTCTTATCATGGAAAAGATTATTATATTGATTGATCTAGGGTTAAGAATATTGAATTTAAACCCTGTCAGGTTTGAATTTTTAATTTATACCTTTTGGGTTCTTAGTTTATTAAGTCATGTTGTGGCTCATAAATTGAGAAAAGTGTTTTTTAAGAGATAAATGTTTATTAAAGAAAGATTCGTTGAAGATGCACATTGAAAATACAACACTGAACAAGGCTGACTGAGTTCTATAAGGCTGCTTATAAAAGTAAAGGATACAAAATTGGAACATGATTAATTCTAGTGACAGAATTTTAAAAACCTTCTTTTCCAACCTGCTCATGTAATTCAACCAGCAAAGGTACTGAATTTCACATTTGTGTGAAAAACAAATTTCACATGCAAGGCTTTTATAAATTCAAATCTATGGCATGTATTGTTTCCGTAAGTATTGTATGTGTTAGTGATGTCTCACAGAGCCATAAAAGAAGGTAAGCCTGAACTAATTAAAATAGTGATTGAGGAAAATGTCTCCGTATTTTTATTACAGTGAAATACTCCCACTTCAAAATGGATTAAGTATGTGGTATATGAGAAGTGGTTTACTGATTTATGTATTTTGTTGTTGCACTTTTGTAGGCATTGGTTGGCATATTGAAGCAGTCACACCTTAAAGTTCTAAAATGTGGAGAATATATTCATTTCCCATTGTGTGGAATGCACATAATTCTTAGGCACTGCCCTGATTCTCTGGAGGATTAGGTACATTTTTATCCACACTTGTTTTTGGTTTAAACTGAGTAGCTGCCATTTTTGTTTATCAGCTTAAAGTATTTATGTGTTACAGAAAGCTGGAATTTTGTATGTAGAAGGATTTGCCTAAGTTTTGCCTTTTGTCTCTCTGTCCTCTTTTTTATTTGAGATGTTATTTAAATCTATCCCTTCTAGAAAAGGAGAGAGAGAAGAAAAAAAAAAAAAAAAAAAGCAATGATTTTCTTCAGTGCCTTGGGATGTGTAAATTTTTTGGATATTCCTTCAAAGTTATATGTTTAAATACACAAAGTAGGTAAACATACAGTAGTTTTGCTGAGACTTTTGGTGAAAATGGCTGAGTGAATTCGTCCCTTCTCTGGTTCTAAACACATCAGTGACAGAAAAACTATAAAACAAGAAAAATTAAAAAGCCATAGCAATGAAGCAATACAAAATATGAAAGAATAGTTATCAGACATACCGTATGGATTGGGAAGCTCTGACATGTATTTGATAGAATTCCCAGAAGAAACAATGGAGAACATAGCAGAGAAAAAACATAGATTTAATAGTAGTTGAGAATTTTCCAGAAGTAAAGTTTGAGTCCTGAGATTGAAAGTAATTGTAATGTGAGTCTCCCCAGTCCCAATAAACATAATGTAGAATAATCAGAAGTATTATAATATTGTGTTGGAGAGACTGTCAACATAAGGTTTAAAATTAATGGGTATTGTCTTTCAAGTGAAAAGTCCTATAATCAATGCACTACCTTAATATTTATTAGGTGAACCTAAGGACAAAGAAGATTAAATATGACACATCATTTATTTTTTATAAACTCTGAAAAAACAACAGGAAGTCATAATTTGAGATAATGTAATTGTGTAAAGCTTCTCATTGCTCTCCAGAACCAATATAAATGTACTCTTTCAGTAATTCTACTCACAGTAATTGTATATACAAGTTTTTCTTTGGAATTTTCATGGTTATTTTCTTTTATTTTACAGGATAAATAGAATCTAGTAAAACCTGGGTCAGTTTTTTTTTAAATATAAAAAAGGCAACAATACAAATTCCAGTTCTATAAACACATGCCTTACTTTAAGCAATTATAATTTGAAATGCCCCAAAAGTGATAGATTTAAAAGATTTTTATACTTTTATAAATATGACTCACTGTAAGTGAAATAATAAAATGTAAGTGAGTCTTATATTTACAAAAGTATAAAATCTTATTAATCTATCATTTTTGGGGCATTTCAAATTACAATTGCTCAAAAAGAATAATCTGATCAAGGAAACTGTTGACTTTTCTCTAATGCTATCAGCCCAGAGGTGTTGAAAATAGGATTAAATTTTCTACCTTTCATGGAGAGTTCTATTTTCATTTCCTATTGTACTAGAAAATGACCCATGTTCCTAGGGCCTTCTAAGGAGCCTCTCCCTTTTGACCTAACCAGCCTCCTCCTCACCTACTCTGGGGCTCTGCTGACTTTACCTTCCTAAATACCATCGCATCCCTGTGAGGGGCCATCCTGAACAGCCATCTCTATCAGCTAACCCATTTCCCCAATTACTAACATCTAACATTTCTCAAGGCTCCAGCATTTCCTTATGTAAACAAACCATACTTTTTCTTGCACTGATATGGTTTGCCTGTGTCCCCACCCAAATCTCACCTTGAATTGTAGCTCCCATAATTCCCACATGTTGTGGGAGGGACCCGGTGTGAAATAATTGAATCCTGAGGGCAGGTTCCTCAATACTGTTCTCATGGTGGTAAGTCTCATGAGAGCTGATGGTTTTATAAGGGGTTTGCCCTTCTACTTGGCTCTCTTTCTCTCGTTTGCCACCATGTAAGACATGCCTTTCACCTTCCACCATGATTGTGAGGCCTCTCCAGCCACGTGGAACTGTGAGTCCATTAAACTTCTCTTTCTTTATGAATTACCCAGTCTCAGGTATGTCTTTATCAGCAGCACGAGAACAGAGTAATACAAACATCTTAGAGAACTTACATATCTTTTTATTTAGTGAAATTCATACATCAATATGATCTCGTTCAGTTCTTGATATGCTAAAACATGCAAAGGATTGTGGGTGGAAAACACTGAGAATTTACAAAGGATTTTAAGTTATAATGGCCCCCATTTTGTGGAATTAAAGATAGGACATTAATTCATTTGAAGAAAGCTAGAGCTACATGGCAATATATAAATGCCAAGAGAGTGGTGAAATTGTTACCAGTTCAGAGCCCACCATTCATGGAATTATCAAGGTTTTTCTCTTATTTAGCATTTGCCATGTAGTCAACTTTGTCTTTTTTTTTTTTTGAGACAGAATCTCACTCTGTGGCCCAGGCTGGAGTGCAGTGGCATGATTTTGGCTCATTGCAACCCCTGTCTCCTGGGTTCAAGCAATTCTCCTGCCTCAGCCTCCCGAGTAGCTGGGATTACAGGCACCTGCCACCATGCCCAACTAATTTTTGTATTTTTAGTGGAGAAAGGGTTTCACCATATTGGCCAGCTGGTCTCAAATTCCTGACCTTGTGATCCACCTGCCTTGGCCTCCCAAAGTGCTGGGATTACAGGTGTGAGCCAACATGCCTAGCCGCCATGTAAACATCTTAATCATTTTATTGATCAGCTGGTGCTTATTATATGCTTCCAAATGCAAGTATGTAGGTGATCATGACATATATTTTTAAATTTTATCATAATTTGTACTTACTTAGATCGGAAAAGTAAAAAAGAAGAGGCAATACATAAATTGTATTCCCAAAGGTGTTAAGATTATATACATACATATATATATATTGTTTGTGTGTTTTGTTTTCTGAATAATAGTGGCCTGGATCATCAAGTTACCTCGAACATTAAGCATCCCAGTTTCAGGCACATAAGCTTCCAGGCAGGGATATCTTCCTGTTTTTTGTTATCGACATCGCAAGCACGCTGGCTCTGTCTCCTCCTGCAGCGCCAATGTCAGCATATTCAGGAGGTGATCCATTTCTGTCATCTGCATCATAATCAGTCTCAGCATCCTATCCCCTAATGCATCACTGTCAGACCCCCTGACTTCTTGCTATCTCTGTCCCTGCGAGAGGCCTGGAGATCAAATCACACCTGATAGCGAAACTCGAGGCCAGCACACCCTGTCTGAGGAAGTGAACCAGGAGGGGCACACTTCAGTGCGCTCACTTCATGCAACCTCCCTGACAGCCCTTGATGATGTTACAGTTTTCCAAGCAGCATCTTCATTTATCTGATGTTAATCACTTTGTTAGGTCCTGCAACAGAATCAGTCAACTGCCAAGTGCTGCTGCTTTGTGCACTGCCTGTTTCCTGCCATTACTGATACCCCATTACTCAGGCTTCACTGAGGCCCTGGTCATCACACTTGGACTCCGCTCTCCTCTGACATCACCACCACGTGGTTCAAACGCAATGTGGCTGCCGAGTCAATTTTGGCATTTGTCACTGACACAATAAATACCTCAAAACCATTTCAACTTTGTTATTCTTCAATTCCAATCAATGCAAATAATCTCCTGCACCTATACAAAGAATGCTGTAGGACATTAGCAAATCTGCCAACTCAATCTCTCTATTAATTTTTTCTCCAACTATGCAAACTGTCATGTCCCTTCTTAAGGTCTCTGTTTTTCTATTCCTGCCATGTTTCTTAGCCTCTCTTTTCTCCACCATCACACATTTTTTTTTCTTTTTTTCTGAGACTGAGTCTCGCTCTGTCTCCCGCACTGGAGTGCAGTGGTGTGATCTCAGCTCCCTGCAACCTCTGCCTCCTGGGTTTAAGTGATTCTCCTACCTTAGCCTCCTGAGTAGCTGGGATTACAGGCATGCGCCACCATACTCAGCTAATTTTTGTATTTTTAGTAGAGGTGGAGTTTCACCATGTTGGTCCAGCTGGTCTCAAACTCCTGACCTTGTGATCCGCCTGCCTTGGCCTCCCAAAGTGCCATACTTTTATTTCAATAGAGACACAATTAAAATATACTTCAGCTAGTTGAACTGAATATAAAGATGACAGACTACCATTCCAAGCATCTTCTTCCAACACATCTGCTCTATAATATGCAGATTTACTTTTCTGCATATGTTGAAAAAAAGCTTCACACCCATTGGCAATAGGGCATGAACTCTGAGTTCCTATAAGAATTGAAGATAATCTGTTGTTACATATCCTCATCTGCTCCATACAGGACCCACAGCCTACAAACACCAGTCACTTGGCTGGTGTTAGAGGTAGACCTAAAATACCTTGAAGTTAGCCAGATTATGTCATGATGCTAGCTTTGGTCCCAGTGTTATACCAGCAGAGTTAATGGCCTCAGGCACACATTTGTTACTTAATGACAATGATAGACTCAAGTGTGGTTGAAACAGATTCCTTAGATAATTCATTCCATTTCCCTGATTTTATAGCTTCACATGTAAAGAACAGAGAGGTTGAGGGACTTGCCCAGGGCCACTCAGCTTTGTAAGTTTGTGTCTTTAATTATTTTAGAAATTCTTTTCCAACTCTTTAGCTCTCCATGACTTTGAAGCTTCAGAGAGCATTCCCTGAAGAGTGTTCAGAGGAAGGCTCCTGAAAACATGTGGAACTTTTCCTTTTTTGAGACGGAGTTTCACTCTTGTTACCCAGGCTGGAGTGCAACGGTATGATCTTGGCTCACTGCAACCTCCACCTTCAGGGTTCAAGTGATTCTCCTTCTTCAGCCACCCGAGTAGCTGGGATTACAGGCATGCAACATGACACCCAGCTAATTTTCTATGTTTACTAGAGACAGGGTTTTACCATGTTGGCGAGGCTGGTCTAGAACTCTTGACCTCAGATGAGCCACCCACCCCGGCCTCCCAAAGTGCTGGGATTACAGGCATGAGCCACCACATCTGGCCTGGAATGTTTTTAACACAACAGAAACTCCGCTTTCATTTCTATGTGTGGTCAAAGAGGGAAAATGAAGGAGAAAAAGGGAAGCAGAAGGGAACATTAATTGAACATAGGGGCCTTCTATAAACCAGTAAGAGGAAGCATTTATTGAGGGCTTGCCATGCACCAAGCACTGTTCAGAATACTTCACGTATATTATCTACCCATTGAAGCCTCAGACAACTCTATGAAAAAGAACTGTTTTAGACCAGGTGCGGTGGCTCATGCCTGTAATCCCAGCACTTTGGGAGGCCAAGGCGGGTGTATCACGAGGTCTGGAGATCAAGACCAGTCTGGTCAATATGGTGAAACCTCATCTCTACTAAAAATACAAAAACATTAGCTGGGCATGGTGGCGGGTGCCTGTAATCCCAGTTATTTGGGAGGCTAAGGCAGAGAATTGCTTGAACCTGGGAGGTGGAGGTTGCAGTGAGGCGATATTGTGCCACTGCACTCCAGCGTGGGTGACAGAGCAAGACTCCAACTCAAAAAGGAAAAAGAAAACTGCTTTTGAAAAAATCATCCTTGTGTCAGTTTGCTGAGAATGATGATTTCCAGATTCACCCATGTCCCTGCAAAGGACATGAACTCATCCTTTTTTATGGCTGCATAATATTCCAAACACTGCCTGTTCTCACTCATAAGTGGGAGTTGAACAATGAGAACACATGGACACAGGGAGGGGAACATCACAAACTAGGGCCTGTTGGAGGGTGGAGGGCTAGGGGAGGGATAGCAGGAGATGGGGGGCTAGGGGAGGGATAATATTAGGAGAAATACCTAATGTAGATGACGGGGTGTTGGATGCAGCAAACCATCATTGCACATGTATACTTATGTAACGAACCTGCACATTCTGCACATGTACCCCAGAACTTAAAGTATAATAAATACATTTTTAAAAATCTTCCTTGTTTTACAGATAAGGAAACACAGCGGAGTGTCCCAGCTAACAAGTGGTATAGCTGATGCAAGCCAAAGCACTGGGTTACCTTGCCTGCAGGAAAGCTCATCATCACTCTGTGGAGTGGGTGTTATTGTTCCACATTTACAGATGAGGAAACTGAAGTTGACAGGAATTGTATGACTAAAGACAGGAAAGTGAAAGCAACTGGTTATGCAGTCTAGTCTACCTATTTTCATTTTGCTGTGCAATTCCAGGATGTAGGTATCCAAATATGATGACAAGGCATTTTAATCCTGATCCAGAGAAGCTGAGTCAAAATCCATTTAGCAAATTAATAAAAAGAGTCGATGACTCTGCGATATTATATTTTGACTTTCCCATCCTTTCTCTCTGTCGTGAAGAAAAGATAAGGCAGATTTTAGCTAGGACATTAGGCTTGGTAAAGTTCTTCCAAACATGGGATGAAGTGCATAATGTGTTACTTCTTCCCAAATGCCTAATGTAGCTTCCAGCACAAAGGCTTTTCAACAAGCATGTGGCAAATGAGATTATAATGCCAGCCTGGCATGCCGTTGCCCTAAACTCTCCATGGTGGATTGGTTCTCCTGGCTTATCTGATTCATGAAAGAAATTTCCTGTAGGTCATTATCTCGAGGCAGTCCTCTGTCTGTCGGTGGTGGTGAATTTTAAGGCAGCTGTATCATACGATGCAAAGAGAACAAAGATTTAATCTGAATTCACTCATGAAATACAGCTTCAGGGTGTGAATCCCAGCTCCGGCAGGGGGTTGAGCAAACAGCAACAATATCACTGTGGTTTTTCACTTAGGATGTGTAACTTGTCAGAGCAGTGAAATCTCTTATGAAATGTGTGTTAGGATGATGTTGTTCAGGCAGAAGGCTGTTCAACAGTACACTTCCCTAAAGACATTTTTCAATTACAGATGCATTGCAATTAGAGATGGAAAAAGGCTGGATGGGGTCACCAAGTTTATTTCATCTGGAAGGATGGACACAGTCTGAGATCTTGTTTCATATAAAATATCTTCTAGAATCCAGCTTATATGATTTCATGTGGGAGGCTTGTTCATAATCTTGTAATCCAAAGATTGTTTCCCACTAATATAACTTGAAATTTGACCTTATTTTCACTACTTTTTTCCAAGCGAGGTCTGTTTACTGATTTTACCAAATCATCTTCCTAGTTTGTTTCTTAGGATGAGAGAATGTTATTCCTGTAATGGCCCTAAGAGATCGCCTAGCCCAAGTTACTTATTCATAAAAAGAAAAACTAAGGCTCAGAGAAGCTGAGTTAGAGCTTTCATCTGCTTTTCAATCCATTACCTGCATTACTACGTTCACCTGAATCTTTATTATTTTTCCATTATATACAACCTGTGACCACCATCTTACAGATGATTGTGAGTCTAAACTGTTAGATCTAGGGTGAAATTTCTTTATAATTAGAGCACCAGAAAAAAAGTACTTAACAGCTGAAACAACTGTTTATATTTATTGTATTTTGGGAGATAGAATTTGATCAGTGCTAGATGTCATGCTATATAACAATGATTAGTATTTTATAGGGTATAATTAAACTCAAAACATTATTTTTCTTGCAAAGACACCTGCATAAAAAGCAGCATTCTAAAATAAGTCAACATTTAACATGCTAAACATCAGCTACAAATATTTGGCCTTCAGAGCACAGAGCTTTTTTTTACACTGCTAAGTTTTTACATCTCTTGGTAAAATAGTCTGTTCACTGTTTTGATGCTAAATGCATATTTGTTGTGGGTGACAGAAAAACATTTACAGACCTGATGCATAACAGTAAGTTGCCAAAATATGAATATTATCTTTTGTTCTTAGTTATGGACTGAATTGTATCCCCCTAGAGTCACATGTTGAAGCTCTAATCCTCAACCTGACTGTATTTGGAGATATGGCCTTCAGGGAGGTAATGAAGGTTACATGAAGTCAGAAGGGTGGGTTCCTAATCCAACAGGGCTGGCGCTCTTATAAGAAGAGACACCAGAGAGCTCACTCGCTCTCTGCCATGTGAGGACACAAAGAGAAGGCAGCTGTCCGCAGGTCAGGTGGAGAACCCTTCCCAGAAACTGAACTGGCCAGAACCTTGAACCAGAACTGAACTGGCCAGAACCCGCCAGAACTGGACTTCTTCTAGTCTCTGGAATTCTAATAAATGTCTGTTGTTCAAGCCACCCAGTTTGTGGTATTTTGTTATAGCAGCACTAGCAGGCTATGGCAGGAGCCACGTTTGCACACCCCTAACCGTTAGAGTTCCCCTTCTTAAAGGTGAGAACTTGATGATGTTTGGAAGGGACTAGAGGGTATGTTAAAGTATGCAGGTTTTGACTAACATCTGGGTATGTGGAAGATCCCTAGCAAATTCACAGACGAGGTGGGATTTTCTTAATACTGTAGAGTTTCTCAGAGATGACAGTATTCCACGGAACTGGCCCCAAATCTCCCAATTCTTTCACAGCATTCCATCTTCCCCACAGTCCTAGCAGCTTTAGTGATTTCCTTTCTCCCTGTAGATTCATACATGAGGCTCAAAGAGGATAGTATCAGTGTGTTAAAAAAAAAAAACCCACATTTTGCCATCATTGGTTATAGAATGGTATAAGCCAACAAATATTTTTATTCCATCAGAGATAAGAAAATTCTATCATTGATCAGACATATTACCATGCCTCTGACTAAAGCCATAAACAAATCAGCCAGCATAGCAGCCAATATAAGTGTCTCTTTTAAAAATATTTTGCATTTCCTACTTTTCATTTCATTGAGGTTAAAGTTCCAAACATGAAATTGAAGTTCCTCTTCCATCATATATGGTTGTGTGGCAATTATGGGAAGAAATTGAAAATAAACCAAATAAAGGCATATTTAGGAAACGCTTTATGGGGTTATGCCAACTCTCATAACACCAAGTGGTTTTGACAAGCAGTCTGAAATCCACTAATCACTTGGGTAAAATTCTTCCGCTTGTCCCTGTGAGTTTCAACTCAAAGAGCAATCTGAGTTGACAGGTTTACTGTAGCCTTGAGGAGAAGTGTATGTAATGCAAGTCACAGCTTTGAAGGTAAAAGGTCAGTGTTAAGAGTCTGAAACCACCCAACATCTTAAAATGATATTTTCTATTGTTACTTTCGGACACACTTCACTAGAAGATCCCTTTAAAACTTTAGTTTCTTGCTTGGAAGTCACAGATTAATGACAGTTGACAAGAAGTTAAGGTACAATATAACATCTTTATACAGCATGCACTCGGCTTTGTGGTTTTCAAAAGGAGGATGGCTTTGAAAACAGAAATGTACAGCTTGCTTTTTTTTGCAGCCAACATAAAAATTTTAAAATTTTCTTAGTTATAAAAATCCTCTCTTTTATAAAAGATATTCTTGTGTTGTAAGCCCTAATGAAAAAAACCTCAAAAGGTTATTCAAGTTAATTGTGGCATGCAGTACGGCCCAGCTTCCTCTGTCTGATAATGACAAACTCTATTTCACTAGTGACAGAGTGTCTCAAAGGCCATCTATCTTTTGACTACAAAGAACATTGAGAGATATGTATTTTAATTTGTCAGTATCAAAGAGAACTTTTTTCTCATAGCCTCGAGATGCTCCCAGCACACTGAGCAAACATTCTGAGCATGCAGTGTGTTTTGGCTTTGGGCCATACCTCAGGAAAGCCCACACTTCTTCCTGCTGAGGCTTCTTTTAACTATGGTGCTGTGGGTTCCCCTTGGTTTTCGAAAGATGAACCTTAGTCACCCCCAAACTATAGTTCTTTGTGTGAGTACCTTGGTATGGACTCTTTGTCATGTTTCTCAGAACACAGGAGAAATGTCTGAATTGACTTCTGAGACAGTGGTTGATGCATTAGAGCTGCATAGCTGGAGCCATGTTTGCACACCCCTAAGTCTCATAGCTCTTACTACATCTTCCAGATATTGCTCTGAGTTCTTTATTTGCATAACCTCATTTAATCCTCATGACAGTCCTATGGAGGTATAAACTTAACCAACTCTGTTTTATGAATGAGAAAAAGCAGAGGATGTGTGAGTTAAGGAATAACCCCAATGTCAGCTAGAACAGTAAGGTGGACATGCTTGTACGAGCTGACTCCTATGTAGGGAAAATCAACTGTTTAGATATGGCATATGATTTGAAAAAATCAATTTTATTATTTAAAACCATAATACATGCTTCTGTATAGAGCTTCGGAACTGCAAGTATCTCTGACCCTCAATGGTTGCATTAAAGCATTCTTATAATCCAAGTGATGTCCTTGGATTTTCAAGGTAATTTCCATGCCCACAATGGCCTCTTACAGGGGCTGGTTGAGAAGAGAGGGCTATGCAAGCCTTAACTAGGAAGGAACTGCTGGAGGAACAGGGAAGGAAGCCAAGGAGACCAGGGAAGCTTTAACTTCTTTGATGACTGCAGATCAGGAGCTTGTAACTGGATACAGGGACACTGGTACTTACCACTCTCTGTTCAAAAGAGACTTAAATGGAAAAGCAGTCACAAAAAGGCATGAAAACAGGCTTCTTATTTTTATTAATTTATTTATTTTCTGAGACAGAGTCTCTCTCTGTTGCCAGGCTGGAGTGCAGTGGCGTGATCTCAGCTCACTGCAATCTCCGCCTCCTGGGTTCAAGTGATTCTCCTACCTCAGCCTCCCAAGTGGCTAGGACTACAGGTGTGCACCACCATGTCCAGCTAATTTTTGTATTTTTAGTAGAGACAGGGTTTCACCACATTGGCCAGAATGGTCTCGGTCTCTTGACCTCATGATCTGCTCACCTCCCCACAACCCCTCAAAGTGCTGGGATTACAGGCGTGAGCCACCATGCCTGGCACAGGCTTCTTATTTTGCAAAGAATAAAACTTCAGTGCTCACATCCACAGGCCTTGTTTTTAGTTACTTTCTATAATACTTTGCACACTCCTCTCTCTTAGATTTGCCTTTGGTTAAGTGTGTGTCTGTGTGAAAGGGGGATATACACTCATAAGGACATACCCATATATACATACTCATCTACAGATAACACATGTACACACATATATACACACACACACATATACAGATACACAATACATGCTTCTGTATAGAGTTGCAGAACTACAAGCATCTCTGGTCCTCAATGGTTGAGTTATTCTTTTTTTTTTCATCTTTTGCATTTGTATTTTCATAAGTTTTTGGGGAATAGGTTATATTTGGTTACATGACTAAGTGCTTTAGTGGTGATTTGTGAGATTTTGGTGCACCCATCACCCAAGCAGTATACACTAAATCCTATTTGTAGTTTTTTTTTATTCCCCACCCCCTTCCCACCCTTCCCTCTCTGAGTCCCCAAAGTCTACTTCATCATTCTTATGCCCTTGCATCCTCATAACTTAGCCCCCACCTACAAGTGAGAACATACAATGTTTGGTTTTCCATTCCTGAATTACTTTACTTAGAATAATAGTCTCCAGTCCCTTCCAGGTTGCTGCAAGTGCCATTAAGATGCACATACAGACCCACACACAACACCACACAGACGTGCACACATATGCATACATTAGGGTTGCCAGAAAAAAATGCAGGATACTCCGTTAAATTTGAATTTCAGATAAACAACTCTCTCTATGGTGCAATATGTCCAGATACTGTATGGCACATACCTATCCTAGAAAACGACTAGCTTACCTGAAATTTGAATTGAACTGTGTATCCTATACTTTTATTGGCTAAATCTGTCCACTTAATAAAGAAGTGTGTACACGTATGTATACACATATATACATGTATGAATATACATATACTGTACATATGCCTACGGGTATATTTAAATCCATATAACTGTATATGCAATGAGATATAACACTCCCTGATCCTCAAATGAGATTAGCAACCTGTCCTTATACATGCCTGCTTACCCTAAATTTCCCGTACATCAAAGTACTCATAATTGTCATTTCATCTTCAATATCTGTTTTTCCCACTATTATCATAAGCTCCAAAATGACTGCAACTATTACAGACTTACCCCCAGCATAAAACATAGCGAATGAACTACGGAACACAGAATTAATATGAAAGCCCACATCCAGAGCTCGGCCAAAAGCTCAGCCTCACTATAAAAAGCAGAGAGGACCCGTTCAACTGTGGACAAAAGCAAAGTCAGCTGCCGAAAACCATGAAAGAGATAAAGCGTCTGGATTTAAAGGACTTTCACTGCATGACAAAAATGATCATATGCATTTCAATGTCTTAATCTCAGTGATTTTGAATAAGTATTTTAATTTATTTTTTAATCTTTGTAGTCAGGCTAGCCCACTGGGTAACAGCAATTTTGCACACGGTCATCTTTCCTATACCCCCGGCAACACTGCAAACCATTCTGGTATGCCACATGCTCCCCAGGTTCTGTTTTCATATTCTACAGCACACTCGAAGAGTATCCCTTTGACTCAAGTTCTCTTATGAATATCATTTAGAAATTTTTATTTTTGCCAAAAGCATTCAAAGTAGAGGATAAAAAAAGAGAGGTCAGAAATGGTGGCCCCCCCCTCCCACTCCATATTACATTAGTGACATTTGAAAACTATAGCCTCACTAGCTTTCTTAGGAAATACTACATTTTTCATCTTTGGTGGCTGTGATTAAGTAACATTCACTTTGCACAGCTCCTGTGGTGACATAGCTCCACTATAAAGGCCTCCTGGGTGGCATTCTGGTCATTAGAAACTATACAAACTATTAGGAAACAGTAGCAGATCTGCTAACAAACCCTTCAAATTAGTTTCCTTTCTAATTGTGGCAGAGAAGACTGAATTCATAATAGTTTTGGAGATGGATAAAATAAATATATGTGGAAATACACACACACACACATGCACACACATACAAGGAGACTCACCGTTTCAAATATATGTCTTAGAACATTTTCTCATAGAGCTCTTAATCTGACTGTCCTGATCCCCAAAAATAAGGTTTCATTTTCAGATTCCACAAATTCCTTGGGTCACCTCATACTAAACCATCATGTGTTTATAAACATAGTTTCAGCAAACTGATGCCCTACACTGAACTTTAGTCTCTGAATGTCTCTACTACGGACCTGGACCACAAAACTGGGGCTCACCCACCACTTCATTGCCTGATATAAAAACCGAGTCTCCAGCAGAGGGCACAGCAGAGGTGCACCGTTGTGTTCTCCCTGCTGTTGACCAGCACTTCACATTCTCTCAGTTGCCCATTCCCACGAGGCAATTTTGGCTCAGACCTCATAATGGCTAAGGCAGGCTTTTTCTGTGCATACAAATGTACACACATCACAACATCCCAACATAGGTCAACATCACAAACATTTAGCTTGCTTGTCTTGACCTCCTCATAGCATGGAAAATGCAGGCTCATATTTTACTGACAAGTTGACTAATCTTTAGGGGAGATCTGGCTTATGTGGGAAGTGATTGACTACGTGGTACCCTTTCCCTTGAGCTAGTACTAACCCGGACCCCAGACATACTCTTGGCATTCCATCTTTCTGATGACATATAAAAATGAGGAGCCACACACTCTGGGCCATTATGGATCCCATGGCACTTTTAGGAAGACCTGAGGCTTTATCCCAAATGTGGCAAAATGCCAGCTCAGAGAGTAAAGTTCCAGCTACTCAAAATCTTTCTATACTTTATACATTGTTCTGTTATTTTCTGCAAAGATTAACTAGCATGAAGTAGGGGACCATTTATCTGTTCACACATTTTTTTTTTCCTTCCAGAGGTGCCTGCATTTCAGCAGTGGATTTAAGCAATCTCTGTGTAAAATATTGCTGCATGCTGAGGTAAGTAAATGCTACATAAGATAAATTATTTGATGGCCAAGTGGGTATTTTCCCATAAACAAACAAAATCATAAAATTGTGAATGGTGCGAGGTGAAGGTAGGAGTGAAGTATGAGGATATGTTTCATTTTTTGTGCTAATGAGAGGTCTTCTCTTCAAGTATAAGAGGATATTTTTTGTATGAATCCAGCACACAAGCTTCTGCTCTGTACATCAGAAAATTTAGTTCATATGAGTATCATTTTGCTATTATCTGAGTTTGGCTCCCTAATGCCTTCCATAGGCACTCTATTTGTTACCTTCACCAGTTCCCCTTGGAGATTAAATTCAACATCTCCAACTCAGAGAAGGAGCTCCCCATGGGAAGATCCTCTGCCCCAGTCATTAATAGAATAGACAGGAAGGGCTGGGGCTGGGAGGTTTGGATTTATATAAATGGAAAGGTAAGTCTCAATGTTTTCACTTCCTTTAAACTTGCCTCTACTATTATTTTTTTTTTCCAGCTTTAGATATTTCTTGTTTCCTGCTTTAATCTAAGCTTTATCCAAATGATGACACACTGGAAAAGAGGCCATTTCCAAGAACATCGCTCACTGTCCTGATGCCTTGCAGTGTGGGTTTACTGTCCCAACTCTCCAAAGATCCTATTCTATCCCCATTCATATTTATCCCATACCTTGCCAATGCCTTCAACTGAAACTTGACACTGGCTCAAGTCATTTAAAGCCAGTAATCCCGGAGCCACACTAGCAAGTCTGTGCTGACAAAACTCCCATAAAATGCCTCAGACTCTCGTGGAATACCAAGAAGATTTATATTCAGCCTTAACATGAGCAATCCTTACCCAGGATTTCCAGTATCAACTCATTTCTTATGAAATACTGAAGTCTATCAGCAAGGATACAATATCATAGATATATATAAATAATAAGAGAGCTTCTTAGGTGCCACACGTAAAATCCAGTCTTGTTATTTCATTACTGCATATTAAAGAAAGCCCTTTTGTTTCTTTCTTTGGGAAATAATCCCAAACTCATAGAAAATTTATAAGAATGGTCCAAAAACATTTGTATACTCTTTATCCAGAATCACATATTGTTAACATTTTGCCTTATTTGTTTCTGCAGCTTGCCACCACTCTCTCTCTCATATATATATATATATCACTTATAATACATATCACTTATAGTACTGGAGAATAATATTTGAGAGTATATATATATATATATATATATGAGAATGTATGTACATGAATACTCCTATGTTAATATCTATAACTTAAACTATTTGAGAATTAGTTACACACATTGTGGCCTTTCACTCCTTAATACTTCAGGATGTATTTCCTAGGAACAAGGATAACTTCTTACACACCCATAGTGCAGCTATTAACCTACGTAAATTTAACATTGATATAATAGTTTTATGTAACCTATTGTCTGAATTCCAACTTTGTCAGCTGACCCAGTCAAATCCTTTATATTCAAATCCTTTATAGTATTTTCTTTAGCCCAGGATCAAGTCTAGGATCCTATATTCTATTTCATTGGCATGTGCCCTGTCTTCCTTAATCTGGAACAATTCCTTAGTCTTTCTTTGTCATCAACTAAAGTGATGGACCATTTGGTGTACCAGGCAGTAGATCACATGCTTCAGCAGCCTGGAGAATGCTGCTGTATTTTCAATAGACAACACATATGTGATGATCATAATGTGGATGTCGTTTCACTAGGAAAGAGGAAAATTTTCTTCTGCATGCTTTTTTTCTTTTCAGAGTCTTCCTTTCTGGCTGGAGAGCAATGGTGCAATCTTGGCTCACTGCAACCTCTGCCTCCTGGGTTCAAGCAAATCTCCTGCCTCAGCCTTCTGAGTGTTTGGGATTATAGGCACCCAACACTGCACCTGGCTAATTTTTGTATTTTTAGTAGAGATGGGCTTTTGCCATGTTGGTCAGGCTGGTCTTGAACTCCTGGGCTCAGGTGATCCGCCCACCTCGACCTCCCAAAGTGTTGGGATTACAGGCATGAGCTGCTGCACCCAGCCTGTACACACTTTAATGAGAAGAAATGTTAGATCATGGAAAAATCCCCACAAAATGGAATGAATTTTTTAAGTTTTGATACTCTTTTGTTTAGTTTATCTGGAAAATTTACTCCTTCCTTGACATTGCAAGGAATGTACAGATTGACATAGCAATCTAGAGGTATCCTATACTTAGAATCTATCACCTCTTGCTAATTTACTCATATTCAACACTCACTGCTTTTTATCCAAATAAATTCCAGCCATCTTGCAATCTTCATGACATCCAGTAAAGCAGTAAGTGACAGCAGTGAAGGGAGCACCCCATGGTGGGGAGCATGCCTCCCTCTCCTGTTCTCTTTCCAGGCTGGAAAGGCAGGAGGCCCCACTCAGGAATACACATTCTTCCTGCCTCAGTTGACAGGCTAAGGATTCCTCCACTCTTGTGTGAAACTTACATGTTTCTCTTCCTCCTCCTGTCCACCCCCAAAGCCCATTTTGTACAGAGGAGAGAAAGAGTCTATTCAGCACAATTAAACCACCTACACCCAGGCTTACCAAGCAGAAAACAAAGAATAAGGAAGAAAACATCTGCTATCACCTGAGAAATTGACGTAAGCAGTTTCCTGAATTTCTCCTTGTTTTTCAGGGATAATGTCTCTTGAGGAAGCTTCTAGGTGAAATAAGACGAAGCCTTAGCGACATATATTAGGAACCCCCATAACAACAAGGGGGAAAGGAAATGGTGGGGATGCTTATCATTCACTGACAAACTGGGGCTGTTTCTCCATAGCAGTAGAAGAGAATAAAGCAATTATACGATGGAGGGAAAGAGGATGGATTTGGAGTCAGACAGAACCATGTGACCACTGACCAGATTGTGAGACTTTGAGGAAACCTCTTTAGCAGCTTGAGTCTCAGTCTCTTTCTTTAGTATTAAGGAGCTCTGATAACAAATAAGTCACTAGCTGTGCGACGGGGTGAGGTGTAAGTGCCCCCCAGATATAGATGTCCCTAAAGAAGGGACAGAGGTGAGCATCCAATCCTCAGAGCAGCTGGAGGGTTGGGTGGGGGAAGTGGGTACACTAGTCCCACAGAGGGATCTGGCAACACCTCACAGCATCCACCACGGCCCCTCCTTCCTCATCTGAATGATGAAACCTTGTAGAACGCAGTGCTAGCTTCCTTGTACCTGAAATAATTTCACTTTCTTTTTTTCAACTTTACTTCAAAGAAGTGACCACTGGCATCACAGAACTCTGCGAGGCATGCCGGGCTAATTGACTCCATTGAGATGTCCTTTGTTATGACAAAAATCTTCTATTTCCTCAGCCCAGAGGAAAGGCACTCACGCCTGAGGTCAAGCTTCAGGCAATCCCAGTGGCCCTCTGCTGTCTCCTGGGAAGAGGCGCAGAGGGGAAAGTGCTTAGGCCTTCCTCTCAATGACAGCACTGTCCTCTTTGTGTCACTGCCTTGCTTTCGGGCTCAGCGTCGTTAGAGCACTGCCGCGCCTTACTGCACACACTCCTTTCTAAGTCACTGAGACATGAAGCGAACATCATTTGTAATATTCACGCTTTTCTCTGAGAACTGGCAGGGGGATGGAGAAGGGCAAGAAAGTGGGAGCAGCGTCTGCTGGGAGGGAGGAGAGTTCATCTGCATTCATTTCTCACCCTGTTAACTGGTGTGTCGCTTCTCTACTCACACAGCCTCCAGTGTGGATCTAGCAATTACTTAGCTCAGCAGAGGTGATGCGCCCCATAAAACGGCAGACACACTGGCCAAGGCTGGGCCCAGGAGCTCAGTATGGATCATATTCTAATTCTGTTTCACAAGGTGAGACACAAATGTTAGCTATGTTTTTCTCTGAAAACTATGTGTATCTTATTAGGCACATCACAATGTATTATACAGACATACCTATGAATGTTTATATATTTATCTAAAGTTTTCTTATCTAACTTTTGGTCTTTTCTTTCCACTGGACCCTAAGCCTTGTGAGGGTAAAGGTTTTGCCTATTTGTTCACTGTTGTAACTTCAGCATCCAGAACAATGTTTGCCCAATAGTGGACACTCTGTAAGTATTTGTTGAATACCTAAATCCATATTAAGATAAACTCTTATGTTTGAAATAATCTAGAAATTTGGGGGATAGGTGATTATGTGCTCCATTTTAAAAACAAGATGTTTCTAATCAAGTAACACTATTTTAAAGGAATATCATTTCAGTTGAGGTGCCAGTAAAATTCATGAGTGTTTTATGCTAAAAAAAAAAAATATTGGCTTATGTGGCCTCTTACCTTCTGACTCATCGTTCTGCTTTTTTTTCTTAGCTCTACCATAAATTTGAATCTGTAATTTCTGCTTTGATCGATTTGATGTATAAGGAGTAGAGCCAGTCAAATTTGGAAATAAAGTTTTGAAGTTAGAATTTCAATTATGCCGATGATTCACTGCATAAAACATACGAGCCTCAGTTTCTTGCAAGTGTCATTTTGCTTCAAGCCTTCTTTTGAGGGAGGGTACACATGTTGCTCAAGGCACCGAGAATAGAAACTTTCTTCCTGCTCTTTTCCTCTTGTCAGTTTTTGCCTGAAATAAAAGGAGCTTGACTCCAGGATCTTCCAAGGCTGCTATTCCAAGAACAGGTTCATAAAGGTGATTGCCAATCTCCAATGCAAATGCTAATAATCTGGACTTTTCTGTCAAACCATCTGCTATTCAAAATACAATTGGGTCACACTGGAAAGGAGACAGAGAGCTCTTATTTATATGAAAAGTCAAGAACTGGACCTTCATAAGTTCCATACTACAGAAAGGTAGCTAAGCATACTCATTTTCTACTGGGATTCTGGACTACTATTTGGGTATATGCAGAGGGCAATATTCCACTAGTAGCTTGGTATTCCAAAGCTTGGTCAAAGAAGACAGCATATTTAATCTACTAAATTATGTTTTAACCAAGATAGAACTCTATAAAAATAGTTCTGCATATATAAATATAGCCAATTTGTCATTTTTTAAATTTAAAGTACCTGTGAGAATGTCCATGTCATTTTTACCACTTGAGGCTGGTAGGCTACTCTCTAATCCCCCATCAACATCAGTAGCAAAGGTTGAATTTTATGCTTTAAAAGAATGCATTGCAGTGACCCTAAACCTTCTTACGTTATTTGTAAAATTGAGCAACTCATTAAATATCAGTTTAGAAAAAAACATCAAGTACTTTGGAAGTCTGGGTCAAGTTAAACGGCTGAAAAATATTGATAAAGGTAAGACAATTATACCAAATTTAAAGAAAGGGGGGAAAATCGGGACTCTGCTCTTGTTGGTTTGCAAGTATCTTTTAGTTCTTTCACCTTTTCAAAATCAAAAGCAGAAATTATACTGATTGCTTTGTGTTTTGTGCAAGAAAGATCATGCTAAACTCCCACTGGTAAACTCCTATTCCAATAATATGACCTCATATTAAAAGATTGCTGAGTAGATATGCATTATGTTTCTCTATTTATATTTGTGAGTTAGACTACACTTTCCCACTTTTCAGTTTTCTTCTGGAAAGGTTTATGTGCATATATATCTTAAAATAATTTCTTAGTAAAAAATCCACTTTTTTGATAAACTCTTCAACTTTCAATCTCTCATGGTTGAATACTTCATCTTCAGCACTGAGCTCCATGATGGGGATACAAAGATGACCAAGTTATGTTTCCAAACAAGAGATTCTCAGTGTGATAGAAGACCTCCTCATAGACTGCATCTAATGATCATATTCCTTTTTTTACATTGATATCTTTTTATTTTTACATTGAAATGTTTTTCAATGAGATAAATTATTTTATAATCCCCAGTGGTTATATATATGAGAAAACCAATATTTAGGAATATATTTATTCCTATATATATGTGAATTTCAAGGTGACATAGAGAGAAAATAATGTGTCTATGAACACACTGTCTATGTCATAAAGTTATCTGATTCAACAGTTTGTAGATTTTCCACTACACTATGGTGATAACCCTAATGTGTTAAATGAAAGGATGATCCCTAAAGGACTTTGAGCCCCATGGCAGACAACACAGAATGTTATTTTACAGCTAGCTGATCTTGTAGATAGCCAATGGCTTCTTTTATTTTTTTTCCAACTTTTATTTTGGCGTCCACGTGCAAGTTTGTTACATGGGTATGCTGCGCCCAGGTAGTAAGCATAGTATTCAATAGGTTTTTTTTTTTAACCATATCCCCCTTCCTCCTTCCCCACTCTGGTAGTTCACAGAGTCTACTGTTCCCAGGTTTATGTCCATGGGTGCTCAATGTTTAGGTCCCACTTGTAAGTGAGAACATATGGTATTCGATTTTCTCTTCTTGTGCTAATTCATTTGAATGATGTCCTCCAGCTGCATTTGTGTTGCTGCAAAGGACATGATTTCATTCTTTTTTATGGCTGCATAATAATTAATTATATATATATATATATATATACCACACTTTCTGTATTCAATCCATCACTGATGAGCACGCAGGTTTATTCTACGTATTTGCTATTGTGAATAGTGCAGTAATGGACTTATGAGTGCATGCATCTTTTTGATATAATGATACGTTTTACTTTGGGTAGATGCCCAGTAATGGAATTGCTGGGTCAAATAGTAGTGCTGGTTTATTTTTTGGGAAAACTCTAAACTGCTTTCCACAGAGGCAGAAACAATCCACATTCCCACCAAGAGTGTATAAATACTTCCTTTTCTCTGTAGCCCAATTAGCATCTGTTGTTTTTTGGCTTTTTAATAATGGCCATTCCTAACTGGTGTGAGATACTATCTCATTGTGATTTTGACCTACATTTATTTATCTGATAACTAGTGATGATGAGCATTTTTTCATAAGTTTTTTGGTTATGTGTATGTATTATTTTGAGAAGTATCTGTTATGTCCTTCGTCCATTTTTTAATAGGGTTGTTTTTCACTTATTGATTTGTTTAAGCTCCTTATAGATTCTAGATATTAGACCTTTGTTGGATGCGTAGTTTGCAAAGATTTTCTTCCATTCTGTAGGTGATCTGTTTACTCTAGTGAT
The DNA here is from genome assembly GCA_004027715.1 of Plecturocebus donacophilus. NCBI lineage: Eukaryota > Metazoa > Chordata > Mammalia > Primates > Pitheciidae > Plecturocebus > Plecturocebus donacophilus. The sequence goes on from PVKP010002554.1 coordinate 45,451, forward strand.
AGGTTTTTCTTTGTTTGTTTTTGTTTTCTTTGTTTGCATTTTGCCATGCAGAAGCTCTATGGTTTAGTTAGGTCCCACTTGTCAATTTTTGTTTCTGTTGCAATTGCTTTGGGAGACTTAGCCAAAAATTCTTAGGTAAGGTTGATGTTGCGAAGGATATTTCCTAGGTTTTCTTGCAGGGTTTTTAGAGTTAGAGGTCTTACATTTAAATCGTTAATCCATCTTGAGTTCATTTTTGTACATGGTGAAAGATAATGGCTATTGGCGAGCCATATGCAGAAGAATGAAACGGTTTCATTCTTCTGCATATGGCTAGCCAACTATCATAGCACTGTTTATTGAATAGAGAATCCTTTCTCCATTGCTTATTTTTGTCAGCCTTGTCAATGATCAGATAGTTGTAAGTGTGTGGCTTTATTTCTGGGTTTCCTATTTTGTTACTCTGGTCTATGAACCACATTCTTCAACCTTGGTTCTCCCCTTCCCCCTGGTTTGAGTAAAAATAATCTTTCCAAATACCAACTAAGAGACTAAACATATGCTTTGATGTCTTCAACTTAGCTTGCTGAAGAGAGTGTGTGTGGACCTGTTAGAATGGCTGTAATGTGGAGAAGAATCCTAAGAAACAACTACTCTTGGCAAGGGTGTGGAGAAATTGGAACTCTTGTAGATTTCTGGTGGGAGTATAAGATGATACAGTCACTGTGGAATACTGTTTGGTGGTTTCACAAAAAGTTAGACATAAAATTACCATATGACCCAGCAATTTCACTCCTAGGTATGCACCCCAAAGCATTGAAAGCAGGGACTCAGCCAGATACTTGTACACCAGTGTTCACAGTAGCATTATTCTCAATAGCTAAAAACTAGAAACAGCTCCAGGGTTCATCAACAGGTGAATAAATAAGCAAAATGTGGTATATATTAAATACATACAATGAAAAATTATTCAGCTCTAAAAAGGAATGAAGTTTTAATACATTCTGCAACATGGATAGACCTTGAGAACATTTTGCTAAGTGAAGGAAACATGACACGAAAGGATAAATACTGTATGATTCCACTTACATGGGGTACCCAGAATAGGCAAATTCAGAGACAGAAAATAGTACAGAGATTACTAGGGGCTAGGGGTGAGTTAAGAAAGGCAAATTACTGCTTAATGGATACAGAGTTTCTGTTTGGCTTAATGAAACATTTTGGAACAGATTGAGGTAATGGTTGCACAAAATTGTGAATATAATTCATGCTATTGCATTATGCACTTAAAAATGGTGAAGGCTGGGTGCAGTGGCTCATGCCTGTAATCTCAGCACTTTGGGAGGCGGAGGCAGGATTGTGTGAGTCCAGGAGGTTGAGACCAGCCAGGGCAACATAGTGAGACCTTGTCTCTACTAAAAAGAAAAAGAAAATAGCTGAGTGTGGTGGCACACACCAGTAGTCCCAGGTACTTGGGAGGCTGAGGTGGGAGGATCACTTGAACCTGAGAGGTTGAGGCTGCAGTGAAACCTGATTGTGCCACTGATTGAACCTGGGTGACAGAGGGAGATGCTGTCTCAAAAATAAATACATACATAAATAAAATGTTTAAAATGGAAAATATTGTTAAATATATATTTGTCACTATTAAAAAAGTAAATAATAAAAATTTTGTGTGGACAACCTGTGATCATTATGGACTTTGTCTGCCTGTAAAATAGTTTATTCATTTCCTAAATTTCCTCTTTTTATTTCCACTTTTCTTCAAGGTTTAGGGGAAAAAAAATTATACAACAGTGGTCTACTACTCCTCCCAATCGTGACATAGCCAAGTCACAATTTTCACCCAACTTCCCCTCTCAGAAAACATAACATGGTGCAATTATCCACAGTTTTAAACCAGAAACATAAAATGTTCTCCTTATAGAGACACAAAAGGTCAGCTCCATATCTACCAACACTCAGGAACGAAGTCCATGTTCCCGTAGCCATACTATAGTCCCAGCACCTGGAACCCCCAGACCTCTACCTGATACTCTGACCTGCCCCAGGAAAGCAGTCCAGCTCTCAGATCAGACTCAGATAATTAATCATCAAGTCAGTCTTTCTGCAAATCGGTTTCTGACATCGTAACTTGATTCCAGTGACTCGAGCATTTATCCCCCCTTTTTTTTTAAGAAAAAAATAAAAACAAAAATCAAAAACTTGAGATCCAAGTTTCTCCACTGTATCCCTCTTTCAGTAAGTGGAATTTGCTTGGTTATTCTTGGCCTAAGGGCCTGCCTTGTTACCATACAACCGAGGCATATACCTTTGTCAATTCTCATTTGGGAGAGGAGGAGCTAACTACTGAGTCTATATTGCATGGCTCAGCTATCTGCCAACTTATGTTTGTCCTCCTAATGTCACTTCCTAGCTGCATGAATTGTACTAAGCCATGCAACCTCTCTGAGTCTCAGTTTTGTCATCAGAAAAGTAAGAACTATGTGACCTGTTCCTCAGAGCCAGTTACAGATTAGCTGGGACTCATGGATGCAAAGTACAGCACCAGGCACTTTAGTGAGTGCTCAATAAATAACAGATAGTAGTAGCTAATTTTCCTTCATAACCATGTCAAAAACATGGCAGGTGAATTTAGACAATTGTCTCACTTACATGAGGCACCGTAAATTGTATGTCACTAATTTAATTTAATTCCAGAGTCACTAATAAACTTAGTTATAACAAGTTTATTAATGACTCTGGAATTAAAGTTGCAAAAGCCAGGTGACAAAGTGCAAAGGCTGTGTGGTCTAAGAGTTCAGAGACAGACATATTTTTGTCCTGGTGTCACCAGTAAGTATCTCTGGGACCTTAATAAAGTAAATTAATTTGTTGGAGCCTGACTGTCTTCTTCCATAGACAATAGATTAACTCAGATAATGTTTCAAATCCTTAACTTTAAATTTTTGATTCTTTGTGAAAAAATAAATAAAATCTTCACAGATTTACAGGAAATATTACATCCAACTGGTCCCCAAAGAATGACGAATTTAACTATTGATGTTTTAGGTCTCCCCTCCTGCATGCTAGTAAGAACATAGTGGCTACTTGGTATAAGGAGGGAATATGATTGATGAGTCCAGAGCTCTCTGGTAGAGTGAATCTAAGTGTGGTTCCTGGATCAACTAATCATGCCCAATTGCAGGTTTTCACCCAGACCTACTGAAGTAACAACTCTGGGGATGGGTCCAACAATTTGTGCTTTAACAAGCCCTATAACTGATTCTGATGCTTGATACATTGAGAACAATTGCTGTAATACATTAAAGCATCCTTGTTTCAGTCTCTCTCTCCCTCTCTCTCTCTCTCTCTCTGTCTCTCTTATACACACATATACACAGGAAACCTGTTACCTTGAATTGAATTGATACATTTAAAATAAGAATATCTATTCCACCTTACTGATTTGTCCCTATTCATTTCTAGATTTTTGAAAAAAATCCTCTGACTTGCCTATTGATCAACTTCATTTCCAGTAGATTATTATATTTTGAAGGAGAAATGTATGCCCAGCAGAAAATTAAGAAAATTGCTAAGGACCAATAAACATTGATTGCTAAGGGAGAGGAAGGCTACTTATTACGTTATCTCTTTAGTGAACAGTCACTCCCTCGGCATGTTGCTCACTCTAAACATCTTATGTTTTAATACGACAAGGTTGCCTCCAAATAGTGGTTTCATTCATTGATTTCTCTTGCTATTTTCATTATCTACTTAAGCAGAAAATACATTTATTGTGGCTTCAAAGACTGCATTCAGTTCAAATTGCCATATTTGAAGCGGAGTATCAAATATAAATGGACACCACTAAACATACTGTTCAATTCAGAAGAGCATGATCCAAACATGCGGTAAGGCCTCAAACCAAAGAACATATGTCTTAAGGAGTTAGTGTTCACGTACAATATAGCACCAGATGAACCCAGGAACTAAGAACTACTTCCAATGTCGTGGTCATAGGATGTGTCTGTGTAAAGCCCTCCACGTTCTTCCTTATCCTCCCAATAATACTCTTTTCAATGAGGCCTTGCAGTGTTATCTCTCACCTTCTACCCTCTGCACTCCCTTTTCAGCCTTTGGGTAGGGAGTGCCATCCTGTAGGTACATCCACACCCTCCTCCCCGTGTGCCTCTACCAAATCCTGCACACAGTGGTACCTGCAACACATCTCACTATTTAGTTTACATCTTGCCTTCCTGTGAGGATGGTAAGGTACCTTGGGATCAGGTATTTTTTCCTTTGAATACCAGAAGCAACATGATAGGTTCCTGTAAATATCTATTGAGTGAAATGATTTTATCTTCTGGTCACATTTTCTATTTTCCTGCACATATATTATTACCCCAAAAGTAGTGGGCTGAGTAGAAGGTAAGGAAAATACATAGAAAAAAAGAGAATTTCCTAGTGGTATTACCTCCCGGGAAAGAGTTGTAATCAAAAGCAAAATTTTCCTCCTGTTGTGCTTTCTCAGCTAACTACAGAAATAGTCACTGTTAGAGAAAGCCTGTCAAAAAGCTTGTGAACAGCAGTTAAATTCACTTTCCATTTCTTTTCAATGAATAGATTGTAATTAGAGTATTTATCACTTTTATTGTTTTTTTTTAACTTTTTTGAGATCTATCAGAGACGAGCATCTCCTAGAAAAACATGAACTAAGTTAAACAAATTTTTTAAAATTACATATATACAAACACAGATGGAGAATCTTTGGAAAAAAAATACATAAAGCAGGCAATCAGGAACCCCCGTGAGTCAGAAAATTCAGTAAATTTTTATTCCTGCTACCTAGGAGCTGTGTGATCATAAGTAAGTTCATGTCCTTTTAGATTTCACCTTTCCATCCACCCTCTCTATCTCAAAGAAAATGCCAACAAGACACAAGAGGAGACTTCTGAGGAAACGGTGTATGGACAAATGCACGTCATTCGACAGCTGAAGCAGATGCATCTTAGAAGGATGTCAGTAATAGAGCCTTGGTTGGCTTTAAAACCCACTTCTCACTTCAAGAACAAAGATACGCAGGACAGTGAGGATATGGGAGATGATGAATATATGATCAGGACACGGTCACTTGTGCCTACCAACCTTGGGGTTTCCATAGAAACAAGATGATCAGAGCCAGATTCAAAGCCTGAAACAAGAATGAGATAAAATCTAGACAGCATGTATCTTGCAATAGGCTTTAAGATCAAGAAAGATGGAACTCAGTAGCAAATAAGCAGGAGGACTGAGCAATTTGAAAATTGCTTAGCGCTTAGCTGATGTACTGGGTGCCCATACCTCCTAACAAGGTAGGAGGACTCATCCATCCAACCATTTAGATTCATCATCTCATCTGCTCTCGCTTTTCTGCTGGCTGCACAGACCAAACGTTTGCTTGGCTGCAATGCAACAAGAGAATGAATATAAATAGTGGGACTCTGAGAACTGCTGTTCAGAGATGTTGGGAAGGAAACCAGAAACTCTTTTTTTTTTTAAAAAATCTTAAAAGAGGGTTGTGAGTACAGTGATCTTTTGAAGAAGAGAGCAATTACTTTAATGATTTGCATTTTCTTTCTGGAAAAAGTATATCCTATAGAGGAAATGTGAAAAGTTTTGAATATTCAAAGGAGGAAAGAAAAACAAAACCCACTGTCCCATGAGTGAAGCACAAAAATTGGGTATAGTCTAGTGTATTTCCTTTTAGCTTCTTTTTTATGCACAGGCACTTAATAATATTGTTGAAATCACTGTTTAATATTACACATAATCTTTTTCTTATGGTTTGCATACAATTTATATAGTCACTTCTTATTGAATGGATTTGCCATACTTTATATTATTATACCTCTGTAGTTGAATGATAATGACAGATGGAGGACAAGATAAAATATTTAAAGACCATCTTGGTGTGGTGGGTCACACCTGTAATCCCAGCGTTTTGGGAAGCCAAGGCAGGTGGATCACAAGGTCAGGAGTTCAAGACCAGTCTGGCCAACATAGTGAAACCCTATCTTCTATGAAAATACAAAAATCAGCTGGGGGTGGTGGTGGGTGCCTGTAGTCTCAGCTACTTCGGAGGCTGAGGCAGGAGAATCGCTTGAACCCGGGAGGCAGAGGTTGCAGTGAGCCAAGATCACCCCACTGCACTCCAGCCTGGGCAACAGACTGAGACTCCGGTCTTAAAAAAAAATTTAAAGGCCACTGAAAGAGAATGATACATGCTTTTAGATAATTTCAAACTAAGAGACCAGAAGACAGAGGTCTGGAAGGAAAGAACATATGAAAGTTTGGACAGATAGAATATAAAAAGTATCTTCTTAAAATTGAGGACAAATATTTTTTCAGAGGAAGATGACAATGATTTGGATGTCTTTATATTTGGTCATGTGGTTTATTATTATTACTTTTGTCACTGGAAATTATGACCTATTTAAAAATAATTGTCAACTTATATGATTATTTCTAGAGATTATATTGAAATAACTAAAAATGCTATGTTAAAACATATACATATTATTAATATTCGTAATGCTTCCCAAAGGCCTTATATAATGTATAGCCCAAACATATGTGATTGCCTGTGTGTATTTCGTCTTTTTCAGGCTACCACCATGCCGATTATTTATTTCAAAACTGTTTGCTAATTTGATTGGTGACAATCGGTATACCTTTTTTTCCCCCACACTAGTAAGGTTAAGATTATTTTGATGTTTTCTAGCTCTTTCAAGTTTTTTCCTAACTTGTTAGTTCAAAACTGTTGAAAACTTGTCTGTTAAAGTGTTCATTGTGAAAAACTGATATACAGGAGCTGTTTATACAACTAAGGTATCACGCTTGGTGCAAATATTTTCCCAGTATCTTTATCTTGGTAGTTGACACATGGAAGTTTTACATTTTTTAAATGTAGTCATCCTTCTGTTATGGTTTAGAAGAAAACAATTCAGTTATTTCATTCAGTCACTTTTCTCAAAATGTTTAACTAAACAATTTACATCATGTTCTTGTACATGTTGAAATTTGGGAAGGAATTAAACATTCATCATGTCACATGTGGGTCACGAGCAGACATTAGCCATTTAGCTGATTGAGTTAAATAGGATATGGAACTGATAACTTCTTCCTCAAGGCAAATCTTCTGAATGAGTTTCTAATTCTATCCTAAAAAGAGGATACACATAACTTTTCATTTGCTAGTTTATTCTCATTTTTCTCTTTTAAAAATAGTTTTAAAGCATTTGTCATTGGTAGTTTGTGCTGCTTAGGTTACTTATGGATGCATAACATCACAAGAAGAAGTTCTGCAAAGTTTTCCATGCTCGACTTTTTTGTTTACTTATGTTACCGGGATTCTGATTGCATTAAGGATTCTTTCTTTCACTCAGGAGAAGCATACATCTGCTTCTGCTGACATCTGTTCTCCTTTGTGGGTTCTGAGGAAACATTTATTTCTTTTTTGCTTTTCTTCCTGTTTTAGCAATGTCTGCTTCACATCTCAAGAAATCACCTTTACGTGGCAATAACTTAATAGAAGGAGAATACATAGCTAATGAGAGAATGTATAGTACAGAATATAGAATTCTGAGCAACATTCTTGGCTTGTTTCAGGGTAACTGCCAGGCATTTAAAATTGAGGTTCATGAGTACTGGCTTCTTTTTGAAAAGAAGATTACAAATAACAATATCAAGGTCATTCATTTGCCTCCAAATTCATTTGCACAGGGAAGCTGGAATGGTGAATGAGTTAGGAAAGCCTTTGCTTTGGGGGTGTAGTTCCAAATATCAGTTCTGCTGCATTTATGAGTCCCTTTCACCTTCCTCCCTGAAGGTTACCTTTTCTTCAAGAGCCTGGTGCTCTGCCTCCCTTTAGAGGCATAAAAGATCACCATAGTCTCAGGAGAGAAGGGATCCTATTCCACATCTTCAAATGCACTGATCTTTCCACAAACTCTTGGACTTCTGAGATATTGTTCTTATGTCCTGGTTAATGCTACAACCCACTCAGGGCTGATTTCACTGATGAAGTGAAAGGGTCTTATTGAAAAAAAATGAGATTAACGGCTTATCTTGCCTTAGGAATGAAATATTAACTGGTAGGAGAAATACATAATATATATAAGGAACTTATTTCCAGGATATATAAAGAACCTCTGTAAATCAATAATAAAATGAATAGCTCATTAAAAATGGTGAATTAAAAAAATTCACCATTAGACACTCTCTCTCTCTCTCTCTCTGTATATATATATATATATATATATATATATACACACACACACACACACACACACACTGTATATATATATACATACATATATATATAGACATACATATATATATAGACAGTCCTTTAAGATCCAGAATCAAAATTAAAAATACAGTTATACTAAATATTATCAAAGAAGCAGAACATCTAGGACTCTTTAACTCCATTGGCGGGAGTATAAATTGGTTCAACCACTTTGAAAAACTGTTTGGCAGCATTTCTTAAAGCCAATCAGAACACCAATTCCATGACCCAGTTATACCATAAATACCAAATCCATGACCCAGTCTTTTTAGCAAATGACTAAAACAATCCAAATGTTCCTCAACAAGAAATTGATAAATAGTAATATATTCATACAACAGAACACCATAGAGTAGGAACTGGCAAAGTTGGTCCAAAGACTAAATCCTGGTGATAACATTTGTTGGAACATAGCTGCTATGCTCAGTCATTGACATATTATTGATGGCTGCTTTTGTGCTACAAAGATGGAACTGTGTAGTTGCAACAGAGACCATATTATCTGCAAAGCCTAAAATATTTACCATCTGATCCTTTATAGAAAAAGTTTGCCAGTCCTGCAACAGGGGCAATGACTAATAATAGACTGCTAGTACAAGCAAGAACATGAGATGAATCTCAGGGATACGATGTTCAGTGAAAGAAGTCAGACAGAAAAATGTACATACTGTATAATTTCATTTACATGAAGTTCCAGAACAAGCAAAACTGATGGTGTTAGGAATCTGAAGAGTGGTTATAATTGGGAGATACACATTGAGAAAGACACCAGGAAGATTTCAGGGATCCCAGAGATGCTCTGTATCTGGATCTCAGAGATGGCTATAGGAACCTGTACTCATACATAAAAGTTAACTGAGCTGCACACATGAGATTAGTGCACTTAACTTTTTTATAGGTAAATTTAAAAATTAATAGAATCATGAATTTTCTGGCTCTTAAATGGGCATATTGGCTGAAACTCCACATGTATGGTTGAAAGGTGGAAAATCTGTTGTTTTCTGTGACTTTGGAAGAAGTTGAAGCTCAGTTTTCATAACTGAAAATGAGGCTGGCCAAATTTACATGACATTTACAAAGATATTACAGTGCTTGATGAGCTAGTACACACTTTTGCTAAAAAGCCTGTCATCTACAAAAGAATGTCTGTATTTTTTCTTACATGCTTTTCTTTCTTGTTCACTGACCTTCTGCTTTGCCACACCATTTGTTTTATGCCATTTTTTACTTATAACAATGCATTATCAATTTTGTGCTTCCTTTTTCACCTACATCTGTCTCTTTTCCCCAGTATATTTATAGTAAATTGCTTGCATAACCCTTGGGCCTACATTAATTTATCTTTGAATGCTTTTCATTTCCCCATTGTGTCCTCTAACTCCATTGATTTACCCTATTTGATATTTCTTCATTATTCTAAAATTCACTTGGCCGCTGTTCAACACTCTTATTTTTTCCTCGTTTGGTTGTCCCTGTGTCCTAATTAACAACCTAACTAGGTTATGAGAACTCTTGCACAGAGGGTCCCTAACCCATGCATTTCAATTGTATTGGATGGATTACTCAAGCTTCGCCAAAGATTGATTTCTTTCTAGCTTTCTCTTTTTCATGGTGCATAATTTAGTAATCTTGTGCCCTGCCTGCCAACCTACAGTAGTACATGATTTATTCATTTCTTGTCATTTATTTCCAGAGAGCTAAAATCATATGTAACTAGTAGCCTTTTCTATTAGCATAAATAAAAAGCAATAAGAAGATATCAATGGAGTAGGCTATTGCCATAGTTGGTAATCAAGATGATAATGAAAGATTAAGCCTGCTTCCTTTAAAGAATTCCTGAGCACTTTGCAATTATGTTACCACTGATCCTCTTAACACTGCTGCAGTAATTGGAAAATTGCTAAACATTTGTTACAGGTAGAAGAAGGGAGCAACAGAAAGTACACAAGCTTTCCAAGTTTCCCTCAGCTTATCACCAGTTGTGTAGAAGAAGCAGGAAATTCAAATGAGAAATCAAAATACGCTTTTAAATCTCAGTTCAAATAGAAAAATAAGTGATGTTCTCAAAACCTCAACTTGAGATGGGGTTCCATCTTGAGATGTGCTAGCGTGGGCATACACTGAAACCTAAATATTTATATTTCTAGAACTGGAAAATCACCACCTCTCCTTTATACCAGCATGCCTGGGAATAAATCAGCTTGTAAAATACTTATGAAGTGCTCCTGAGGTCATGTTTTTCACAGAGTCAAACACTTTAGGGTTTGAAGGAATTCTTGAAGTCACCAATGCAACCACCCAACTGATACCTGGTCATCTCCACAATATTCTAAACTCCTGTGACCACCAACTCCATGTGTATACATCCTAACCATGGAAAGTTCTTTTCCCTGGTTCTGACTGTACCAAAGAACTACACTGAATAGTAAGCTCTTCAAATATTTGAACACAGATTGTGTGTACCCCTGAGTCTTCTTTTCTTGAGTCAAACATAGCAATTTCTTGTGCCATTATTTATATAGTGTAGTTTCAAGTCCCCAGTCAGACCTGGTCACTCTCTTCAGTCTCTATGAACTTCATCAGTTTTTCATTCCTTAAAAATGTGGCTGGGCATGGTGGCTCAGGCCTGTAATCCCAGCACTTTGGGAGGCCAAGGCGGGCAGATCATTAGGTCAAGAGATGGAGACCATCCTGGCTAACATGGTTAAACCCCACCTCTACTAAAAATACAAAAATTAGCTGGGCGTGGTGGCACGCGCCTGTAGTCCCAGCTACTCGGGAGGCTGAGGCGGGAGAATCACTTGGGAGGCGGAGGTTGTAGTGAGCCGAGATCAGGCCACTGCACTCCAGCCTGGCGACAGAGTAAGACTCCATTTCAAAAAACAAAAAAAAGAAAGAAAAAAGTGAGGGCACAAAACTAAACAAAGTCTTCCAGTTGTGGATTGATCTGCACAGAATGAAGTTGAAGTATTCCTTTCCTCATTCAAGATATTGATAAAGTCTCAGAATTTGTTTTTCTAGTCAACATATCTCACTGTTGGCTAATGAGGGCTTACCCTCTTACCAAGGTCAAGTCCTTCTCAACCACTGCTCTGTACTCATATATGCCCCTTATAGACACTACGAGTTGACAGCCTCTATCAGACCATTGCCCAGGAACAGTCATTGGCAATGTCTATCTAAACAACTTAGCTCAAGCCTTTTTACCTGAACTTACTGTCTCTTATGCCTTGGTTAAGAGCTCCATAGGCTTACATATATGTTAAAAGGCTTAGAATTGCATGTAATTTGGTCATTTATGTAAAAGTATACGTAAGTCCATTTATTCAGCTTCTAAACTTAAGACTGTTTTTCCTAAGAGCAGGAGTTGTTGATGTTTTAATGTAAAGGGCCAGATAACAGTACTTTCAGTTTTGTGGGATACATGTTCTACATCACAAGTACTCAGCTCTTAAAGAAAGTACTCATAGACAATATGTTAATGCATAGACAATATGTTAATGAATAAGTATGGCTGTGTTTCAATAAAAATTTATTTACCAAAACGAGCATCAGGCAGAATTTAGCTGATGGCTTTAATTTGTTGACCTCTGCTATAGAGTATCTGAAAACATTTTGTGATTATTATTCTTTCATTATCTTTAAACAATACCATGAAAATGATAAGCTGTCAATTGTGTTTTACAGATAGAGAAATTTAGTAATACAGTGAATGTGATCACTCGATCATCTCATAAGAGCAGTTCATACATATGATTGAGATAATCTCTCAAATTATCTCCCTTCTCACCAAATGGAATCTATGAGATTCTCATCTTTATTTGGGAAAAAAATAAAGTGGTATCTTCACTTACTTCTTTTGTCTTCTGGTGGTACGTCCTCAGGTAGATTTGATTATAATGATTCCATAACACTACAATCTAACAAAAACTTCTTTAATCATTGCCCCTGTGCCTGAGGGCAGGTTGCTGTTGCTAGGACTCTGTACAGTTTGAGGGGCATTTAAACAATGCTCACTGTCTTTCCAAACTATTCACCCAAACCACCTGGTCTCCTAAAAAAAAATTGAGAATGCTCATGAACTCCACGTTTTCGGCACTTAACAAAATCGTTTATGGGCTTCACTCCTGTACAGCTAGTACACGTTCCATATAGAACTTTTGCCACAGGATGTGGTAGTTTCACGGTGTTTGCATTTTGGGGTGACAGAAGAGGTTCTTTTCTTCCAGATCGCTGTCATTTTGAGAATCAAGTAGAGGTTCACTGAAGCACACAGTTGTGCTTTTCATAATCATCTGTAGCCACATGCCATGAACAGTGTTAGGAAATCTGAGATGATAAACTAGGGCCTCAAGAAACTCAAGCTGGTAACCACTAAAATGCATGGAAAGGACACATTTCTTGGTTTTACCCCCTACCCAAATCCCTTTTTACAATTCGGGAATCTCCTATCATGGATATACTTTGGAATTTTCCATTCTCCCTAGAGTTCCCTTCCTTAGTATTTTAGTCTAGGAGGCGTTAGTTCTTCTGAATGTCATGCAGTGTGACAAATTGGTTCCCTTGCTTTTACTGAAGCACTTAATAAGCTGCTTCACTTATACACCCTGACTCTTTCCAGGTGTTCTCATAGTCAAAAAGTAACAGCTTTCCATTTTCCCCAAAAAGTCTCCTAATGTTTCATATGAGAACATCAAGAAGACAGAAGTAAAATAAATGACATAAACATACCATAAAAAGTAGGTCTAAAATCTATGTTGCCCTGGCTGTGTCTTCAATGATCTTGTGTGTTAGGGTAAATTTGCTGTGGGATGAGAAATTCTGTCTTATTGATTTATTGAGACCATCAGTAGCAGAATCAGTACTCTTAGGTCCCAAAGGTGGCAAATGGCCTTTCTGCATGACCAAAGAAGCTAATAAGTTGTACACTTGGGCTTCTGCCAACTCAACCATAAACAGGTGAAAAGAATCAAAGACAATGAAATAACACTCTGCTAAATTAAAAAGGCACACTTATTTTCAGAGGGACTTCACAAATAAGCAACTAAAGAGCCAATGTCTTAAGAAACTGAGCCTCTAAACATTAAGAATATCCTAGATTTATTCCTTGAGCTCTGGACATGGAGTAGGTAGAAAACAAAGACAATCCCAGAAAAAGCCTATAAGTCCCACTCTTTTCAATTCTCCACTCTCAGGATCTTTGTTAAATGGCACAAATTAAACATGATGGCTCCAAGGCCCTTACAAGGGAGTTGTTACAATCTACCTAAGCAAATTCCATTTCCTGAAAACTCTTTACTTCCATTCTCTCCAGCATTTGCAAACACTTTGGTAGTTTTTAGTCTGGCATTTTCTATCAGTTTCAAATCTGAAAACGTGAAAATCCAGTCTGATTCTGTGGATACCAAAGAGTTAATACTTACAGGGAAAAGCCAGTGCCCAAAAGGAATGAACTACATTCCCTTTTCAATTTCTCTGTCTTCTGGCTAACTTTCCAAACAGATTTAATCACTCGCTCAGTATCAGTCACAATCAGAATCTCTCCCCAGTGGCCAACACACAGCGGCCACTCGGCTCTGAGACTGCCGGGCAGCCAGCAGCCACCTTGCAAACTCATCACTCAGCCCAACCAACTCAGTCCCTCTGGCGCCCTTCAGAGGCCGAATTACTGGCATGAATACATTCAGAAAACCCAAGTTAGCACGGGGCCATTTCAATGAAACTAGTGGTGAAAACCATCAAGCATGAAATTTCATTGCCATTCAAGGAACATAGGTTGATTTTTATCTGCTCTTCCTTGGCATCAGAAAGAGAGGGTAGGATTTCAATAACTGCTGTTGCCATTGCCTGTGTGTTATTGCTTTCTGGTTGAGGGCGACGTGTCTGTCTGTGTTTTCTTTCACAGCACTCATTATTCCTTGTTCTTTTGGGGGCGACAACTCTAGTTTCCAGAAATTAGCATTTCCTTTTTTTGCCTCCAATAGTAGCAGTGCCAAAGGAAAGCTCTTTTAATCAACTCTGTGCCACAAAATAACTTGAAACAGTGATGAGTGAAAGTTCATCCCTAGAGGTCCCACCTGCCCAACTCCAAGTCTTCACTTCTCATCCATTTTCCCTTCATTCTAAAGCAAAAGTTCAATTTTTCATTTTCTCTGGAACTGAGAAAGTAGGAAGATACTGGAGTAGGAATCTCCAGCAACATCAAAGTAGGCTTAGCACATAAGGTTCCTGCAGCCACGTGTTCTCTCTGTGATGCTCTCTGTGGGTCTCCAGAGGGTGTGAATCTGACTCAAAAACCAAGACTCTCAGCCCAATCAATGGCTCTTCCAATGGCATGTTTCTCAGGATCCTGCAAGGGTTGGTGTTCCTTTGCACCAATGCTTTCCAATGTGCCTTTGTAATTTGTTGTGGAAGAGTCAGTCAAGTCTTTATCCTCTTTGCATCTGTTTATATCTGGCTCTGTTTTCTGCCCCTCCTATTAAGTATTCATCAGAGACACAATAAGTATCCTTTTAATCTTCCAGAAGTTAACCCTTTGAATTCTAGTATTTCAAGATTTTAGTATCGTCTTTCCCCATCTCTTGTATATCTTTCAGGCTTTCTAATTACCACCCCTAATTAGTGTAATTTCAGAGTGACAGTGTTTTGGAGGTGCTGAGTATTTTAAAGTGTTTAAAGCCCCTTGCCTGCCTCTTTCCTGCCCAGATCAATTTGTGATTGCACCCTGCGTTAACTTTCTGAGGCTGAGGTATTTTGTTCTTGGATAATTTTCTGCACCACAAGTGAGATATTGAAAATTACTGCAACTGCATCAACAGAAGAAATCATATATTGAAAGCTGTTGCTTTTCTTTTAAAAGTGATATTGCAAAAGTTGCCTCCTATCCTGTAGTAAAAATATGCTTTTCAAAAAGTTAAACTTGGTCAAGTCTTCATGAAAGACAAAACTATAATTTAATTGTGTAATAAGTTAAGGTCCGCCTTCTTTAATAGTGGCTCCCACTTGCCTAGGCCTCTTATGAGACTGTTGTCATAAGTAGAAGTTACTCTGGTCCAATTTCTATCCCCATGCCCATGGAGGGTAATGCCTTCTGGGATTAACTTTGCATTATTTTACCATATAGAGGTGGCTAACACTCCAGTCTTCCCCAGGGCCTACTTATCTACAACACTCAGGGCCCACGAAAGTGTTTTCACTTTAATATTTTAAAATCAGAATAAAAAATGAAAATAATAATTAATGTATAATCATGAATCCCATCTAGATTATAATCACCTTTACTCCAATTCAGTTGTAAAATATAATTATATATATATATATAATGTGTACATATATTTTATATATATTTATAAATATATGAATGCATATATAAATATATATTTATAATATATGGAGATATACATAAAGATATATTTGTTAATATAAATAAATATATTAATAGAATTTAATAAATACATATATACATATATATATATATATATATATATATATATATATATATATATATATTTTTTTTTTTTTTTTCCTTCATGGAGGAAGGTACCTGTAAAGGCAAAAGTGCCGAGGGTCCATGAAAGTCCTAATGTGGCTCTGTTCCAAAAAGATTTACTTATTACTTAGGTCCAGAATATGTTGGGAACTTAGCACTACTTGGAAAAAATAAAAATGTTATTTGGGGAATGGTGATTTTGTTTCAGTTATGGGCTCCTCCCTGGCCCCAACATTACTGGCTCCACCCCTACCCTGGGCTGTGTCCCTCAAACTGTCTTCTCCCTGTTTTAACTGCCAACAAATCTATGCGTGAGCATCCTGACCTAAAGACAGCCAAACAGAATCTCCAAAACAGCAGACAGTGATAAGCCTCCATCCAGTATCACAGAAGTGGCACAATATATGTTTATAGAACACAAGAATGACATTGTCATAGGATGTAAAGAGGGCAGGTTTTGGAGCCTGAGGGACCCAAGTGCAACATCTGGCTCTGTCGTTTACTGGCTGAGTTGCCTTGGTCAAATCAGTTAACTCTTCTGAACATCCTATGACAACAGTGACAATAATACCTGTCTTGCAAGTCGCTGTAAGGTTTGAAGATAATTATTTATGTATAAACATTTACCATAGTTAAATATTATGTAAGCACTTTATTTGTAACCTATTATATAGTGAGAATAAATAAAACTGCCCTGGAATAGATAAAAATTGACAGTAAAATAAAAGGTACTGAATAAGCAATTGGCATCACTATTATTGGTCAACTTCCTCACTCAAATTTTGAATGGGTATTTCCTGTTTACAAGACTTAAGATACAGAACTCCTCTGCAGTTTACAAAGCACTTTAGATATGATGGATAGCCTTCTGTTACCATCCTCTTCCTCTTCCCTCATACCCACTATTTTGCTCTTGCAAGGCTTGAAGGTCCTCAGGTCTTCCAGGCCTTCTCACACTCCCGCGATTTGCATATGCTGTTCCTTCTGCCTGGAACCCTCTGCCCTCCCTCCACATTTGTTTGTCTAGAAAGTTCCTACCCTTCTCCTTCCATACACTCTTTTATCCTCAATTCCTTCTTCCCATTCCACATTCCTTTTCATTCTTCTTGCTGTAATTTAGCTTGAAAAATGAAGACATTGTTTAAAAGTGTCTATATCTAGTTCTCATGAATTTAAATGTAGTATCTATAATTTCTTAGAGGACCATTTAAACATAATGAGGTAGGGTGAAAAAAAGAGATTTTGAAGAATCTTCTTGTCCATCTTTAGTTAATCCTTTAGCTAAAATCAAATCAGAAATTTCATTCAGAGGGACCTTAACTTGGGACATGCTGTCTTTCTCTCTCTCTTTATGTTCACCCTCTAACACTGTTATGGCTTCACAAGAACAGCTTTTCTGCTGTAAGCAACTAGGCAATATTCCAAATATTTCTATTCTTTATGCTAAATACTTTGGGCCATAAGTTGTCAGAAATTAAATAACCAAATTTGGAAAGACTTCAAAATTCCATAACGTTATTAACTATGCACCATTTAAAATTTGGCTGGTTGATAATATAAACGGAAAAAACATCTAGGGTCTAATTTTACATAATTATTCATAAAGAGATAAAATCTAGATTTTATTAAGAAGTAGATAGCAACTTCCAAATGGATGATTATTTAATTTATTATTCTATTAAGTCCATGCTCATTTTATTCCATTTAGCACTTGAAGCTGAGAAATCAACTTTACCAAAATAAATTTGATCACTGTAATTCATAATTAAGTTCTTAAACTTGGTTACAGAATTTTAGTGTATTTGAACTAAACACATATTTAATGAAAATTTAAAACTAAACGTTTTCAGGTTTCAAACATTTATTATGAGTCCTTTGGATGTCAGCATTCTTTGACACAAGTGTACTACAGCTTAATGCTTCTGAGGAGATTAAAATATGTGTTGTATTAATATGAGTGATGATTTATGTCAGGATATGCTGTCCTTTTCTGTAATAAAAATCATTACAAAACAGATAGCTATAATGTATGGTGCAGGGGGTAGGGGTTGATTTGAAATCTCTATGTTCAATTTTTAGCCAGGAAAGCTATTTATAAGACCTCTCCAAATTAAACAATACCCAATCAGTTCCACTGACAGAGAGATGACTTCTAAAAATGAAAAAGGATGAGGCGCAGGCCTGTTATTGAGAGTGGAAGTCAGGCTCTAGTTGCAACATGAATGGGTTTGCAACGACAGGCTATCTCCTGAAGAAGAAGGCGAAGTCTAGGAAAAGAGTGGGGCCTGGCAACAGGATGCGATAGAAGAGCTATGATGATGTCTTACAATATGAACATTTTTTAAAATTCTGAATTCAGACCCTATTTAAAATGCATTATCCAAAAGGCTATTTGCTATCTTTAGAAGTTTAATGCATTTTAAAGTAATACTCTTGCATTATGAAGTGTGAAATCACAAAGTTCGATGTGGGATGGCTATAACCAAGGGCCCCTCCATTATCCAGTGCCAGGAGTCAGGCAGGGGTCCCATTATCGACAGGTAGGTCTCACATTCACATCAATTTTGCTTGCATAGGTCATAGAGTACCAAGTAGCCAAGAATCAATTAGTAGAAGAAATTTAACATGCCCTACTTTTTAAAGCTTATACTTAGGCATATATGAAATATTTTCTTCCTGAAAGCTCTTCTGTATATATAAATAAATAAACTCATATACATAAAATATGTATTTGTAAATTTACTATTAGGAGGTCAATTATACCCTACAGAAGAAAATAAGAATAGAAGATGATTTGATCAAGCAAGTAGCTATTATCTCCCTGCAACAGGATCATTTTATTCTCATCTAATATATAATTTTGGTCAAAGAAACTATAGTTAAGGTACAAATAATTGGAGTTTTGTAAAAAATAGTAATAAATGCTAGCTTTGTAGCACTACAGCATACCTAGCAAGACCCAAAGTTGATTCATGAAATTCGTGAATATAATTAAACATTTTTTTTTTATTTCCATAGGTTTTTGGGAAACAAGTGGTATGAGTAAGTTCTTTAGTAATGATCTGTGGGATTTTGGTGCACGCATCACCTGAGTTGTATACACTGAACTCAATTTGTAGTCTTTTATCCCTCAACCCTTTCCCCTGAGTCCCCAAAGTTCATTGTGTCATTCTTATGCTCTTGCATCCTCATAGCTTAGCTCCCACTTATAAGTGAGAACATACAATGTTTGGTTTTCCATTCCTGAGTTACTTCACTTAGAATAATAGTCTTCCATTCCATTTGGGTTGCTGTAAATGGCATATTAATTCCTTTTAATGGCTAAGTAGTATTCCATAGTGTGTGTGTGTGTGTGTGTGTGTGTGTGTGTGTGTACACAATTTATCTACTCGTTGACTGATGGGCATTTGGGCTGGTTCCATATTTTTGCAATTGCAAATTGTGCTGCTATAAACATATATGTGCAACTATCTTTTTTGTATAATGACTTATTTTCCTCTGGGAAGATACCCAGGAGTGGGGTTGCAGGATTGAATGGTAGTTCTACTTTTAGTTCTTTAAGGAATCTCCACACTCTGTTCCATAGTGGTTGTATTCGTTTTCATGAATATAACTTTGAAGAACAGAATGAGAATGGTGTTAATTTATTTAAACTATAAATCCTATCTATATTAAAATAGAATTATTAAGTGTCACTAAATTCTATGTTTCATTATATTTCCAGAAATCTCTAGTTACTTTATTTTTTAAAAAATAAAATCAAGTTATTTTCACTTCTCATTTGGAGGATTTTGCCCTGTCCATAGACAGTAGAGTGAGAGATGATAGTTATGCTGAGATTCTTTAAGTTCTTCTATCCCCGTTATCCTATCATTGTAGAAAGCATTCCAATTATTATCCCAAGAAGAGGAAGATCTCAGTATAAGAAATGTGAGGTTTATTTTGTGCTAACAGCCATTTTAAAACCCTAAATCGGAAAATTTAACTGGATAGGGCTTTCATGTGGTTCTTTATTGCTTGTTACACATTCACATTGTGGAAAGTCTTCCACCCAGAGATGTATGTCAGTATTTTGCCTTCCCTAGACTTTCTGCTTAATCATACAAGAATAACAATAACAATGTCTTTCAATTACAACTTGTATGTGACAGTGACAAATCACTCTTGAGGCCTGAGTTTTCTCATTTGGAAATAGGGATAATGAGATCTACCTCACTGGATACAAAGAAAAAAAATAAAGGTGATGAATCTGGAAGTAATGTGCTAACTACAAAGTTGTATCCCAATATTTAGTAGCTTCTTACTGGGAATGTGCTATATAAATAACATAGAACTAATGACATTATTTCAAATGACTTTGAAAAGTTCCCATGTGGTAGAAGAGAAGGAATTAATGATACAGTTTTACAGATAAGAAAAACGAGTATTCGGACTTTTCAACCTGTTTGTTCAAGTTGACACATTGGTGTGTGATGAAGCTAAGGCTCTAACCAGGTGGTTAGTGATCTAACATCTTGTAAGTGCTTTATTTTTCTTCCTTGCTTCTCTGCTTTTTATGCAGCATCTCATAGATAAGAGTTAATATCTTTCTTGCAAATTTAAGCACTGTAATTGTTCCACACTCAATCACAGGTCAGATCACCTTCCCCACACCCTCTACACACTGCATATTTATTCTAATTTTTATCTAGTCATCTATACTTTATCTGATTGTCCTAAATCCTGCCTCCAGTTTTAAGAAAAGTCAGATTATGCAACGTCTTTCCAAGGCTCAGTGTGAAGTTGCACTGGAGTCTTGACATTTTCTCCAAGGGCTCTCTCGAACCACCCAGTCCTTCAGTGACCTTGCAGAGTGGTTGAGTTGCTACTTGGCAATCTAGTGCTTGATTGGAATATAACTTTTCTCATTCTTTTGTGAATGTAATTCTCATCTCTCTGAACTAGATTATCAAGTCAAGTAGAGGGAATAAAGCTACCTTTTAAGAGTACCTCCCATAAAATTTGAACACTTACTGTGGATTGGACTAAGGGGTTATTTTTAAAAATGTTTTTTAAGATGTGATGATGGTATTTTGTTTATTGTTTTTTAAAATGAATTACCATTTCTTGGAGATATATACATGAGAATTTAGGAGAAAAATGATATAATGTCTGAGACTTGCTTAAAAAATCCTACAGGGAGTCAAGGGAGGTAGAGGCAGAAGGAAGTAGAAGAAGTAGAGGAATGGAGATGAAACAAAAGATGGACAGCAAGACTGTGGAAAATTATCAAGACAGGATAACAAGAAAAGAGGAGCTCACCAGATACTGTTCCATCTATTTTTACATATGATTAAAAATTCCCATAATAAAAATTAACAAAAAGAGGGTAGCCCAAAGGAAAACTGATGTTTCCCATCAATTCTGGTGCAATATTTTGTATACAGTAGCTTTAGTTAAGTCATAAATAGATGGTGAGAAAAATACCTTAACAATTCAGATCATCTTAAATTAATTTCTTATTTGGAAGAAAAGAAAAGGTTTCGAAGAATTTTCACTCCAGAAAGAAGCTTCATGCTGAGTTATTTCTATTCTGAGAGAAACAACCAAAGGTAAAAGAGGCTATTTTTTGGATGACTCTGGTCTCTGTATATCCACATGTAACCCTTATTGTCCATGTCCATGTTGTCATTAAAGAAAATTAAATATGGATAATTTTAATACTGAATTTAACATACTTTCTACTACCCATAAAATCAACTATTTCCTGAATAAATTAAGAATCACAACATAATACATTCTAGGTGTCCCGTTGTCTAACTGAAAATGGAGAAGAAAAAAAATTGATAATAGATGTAGGAGAAAAAAATTTGGCCCAAATTCCTAAATTCTTGTTTCCTAACATCCAAATAGGTGACTAAAAAGAGAAACCAACAATGGTTGTCATTTCCTTTCCATTCCCTCCTTTCACTTACTAACAGAACCTTGCATTTCCAGGTAGAGCAGCTTGAGTGACACCGATTCTTCAGGTGCCAGAGTAGCCCTCACTGCTGTGAGCCAGCCAATGCACTCAAGCCCCAGCCACTGAGTGTGTCATATGGCTGGGCCCAGTCCCATTCTGAGACAAAAAGATGAGAAGAAACCTTTGCTGAGGGAGCCTTGCAAAGTAGCTGATTGGTTCTCAAGGAGCAATTTAACAGGACTGTCTTTCCTGTTGGACATGACTGAGGAAGCAGCTAGCTTCACTTACTGCTGGCAGCCAGCTTGCAACCCCAAGGTGGCCAGTCTCAGGAAGAGACCACCTCACACAAAGCAGAGCAGAGTGACTCTGGTTCCAGGTGACACTGCTGAGCCACTGAATACAGCTTCACCAGCAGCTTACTTTCTCTCTTGACTCCCCAGTTTTGAGAAGCAGTTTCCTTCATTATTGATATGGTTTGGCTGTGTCCCCACCCAAATCTCATCTTGAATTGTAGCTCCCATAAATCCCATGTGTTGTGGGTGGGGGCCAGTGGGAGACAATTGAATCATGGGTGCAGTTTTCCCCATTTCGTTCTCATGGTAATGAATAAGTCTTACAAGATCTGATGGTTTTATGAAGCGTTTCCCCTTTTGCTTGGCTCCCATTCTTCTCTTGCCTGCCACCATGTAAGACATGCCTTTGCTCTTGCTTGCCTTTCATCATGATTGAGGCCTCCCCAGCCATATGGAACTGGGAGTCCATTAAACCTCTTTTTTCCATATAAGTTACCCAGTCTCAGGCATGTCTTTATCAGTAGTGTGAAAACAGACTAATAGAATTTTGAAAGCTAGACTTTTTTTTTTTAATCTGAACTACTGAGCATTCTAGGGGACACCCTAGTCTTGTGCATGGCTCCTTAGATAGTACTGCTGTTCTCTGATGAACGGTCATGCTCTATACATGTCTTCTTGTCTGCTGCATAAGACTTCATTACAGTCAACTCCACATGGCCTAACTAAATGATGAATCTGATGAGCTCTGGTACACAGGTGCTCAGGAAGGTGAATGGCAATTCCTGAGAATAACAAATCTTGTGAAAAATACACGTCAACATGCCAATAAGACACGTAAATGGGCACAGCACATTAGAATCCTTAATGTTATACAGCAAAAGTAAAAAAACATTAATTGTGTCTGTGAACATCAAGGACATATGCCAATCTACCTCTGTCAGTGTAAAACACAAAGATCAGAAATAAACTGAAAGCCTAAAGAGATTTTTAAACACTCTATCTTTGAAGGAAGAGCAAACAGATGAGGAAATGGTTGTGGATGCATCTGCTTCATTTGTTAGAATGAAGTAAAGAATGTCAATTGAGTCATCTGGGAAGATATCTTTTGTTATAATTATTTGTGAAAATAAAACTTTAAACCAGTGTTCCAAAATTTACAAAAATTATAACAAATTAGTTTTGCTTCTAGGTTAGTTATTTTGAATCCCATATATACATGAATAAGATGAAGAATAAAGAGCTATGTTTAGTATTTGGAGAATCCAGACCAAGAAGCCTGGAGTGGCTGTGAAGATTTCATCTAAAAAGAGTTATGCATGTTTTCATTAGTAAAGCAGTAAGTGTTTACAGAAAGTTAATTATGTATCTAACACTTCACCAGGTGTTGAGCTTATTAGGGCTGGTGTCATGGGTCTGCAAGACATGCAGTGCATGGAAGGGCCCCATGCTTTAATATCCTTTTAAGATGGTTGCCATCTTAAAATTCCTAATAATTGTTGAACAGGGGTTCTACATTTTCATTTTGAATTGGCCCTCAAAAATTATGTAGCTGGCCCTGGTGCTTGTAAATGCCTTACTTCCTAGCTGTAACTTATACAGGAGATAAGAACATAAGAGACATATAGTAATCTCTCCTTATCCACAGGAGACATACATTGCAAGACCCCTGGTGAATGCCTGAAACTGCAGAGAGCACTGAACCCTATGTAGACTATACTTTTTCTTGTATATACACAGCTTTGGTAAGGTTTAATGTAAAAATTAGGCATAGAAAGTGATTAACAGCAGTAACTAATAATAAAATAGAACAATTACAACAACATACTTTACTAAAAGTTATGTGAATGTGATTGCTGTCTCACTCTCTCAAAATATCTTATTCTATGAAATCTTTTTGGAGGATGGTTGGCCATACGAAACTGAAACTGCAGAAAACAAAAACTCAAAGGGGGATTACTGTACATAAAAAATGAGCAGGATTATTATTTAAATATATATTGATTTATAAACTGTCATAAAGCACCAAAATGGGTAGGCCAGTGGATGAGACATAAGACATCACAGGCTAAGTTATTAGTTGATGATAATCTAACAAGCCTAGTAGTCTTAGAGAATGGTGACATTGGTAGGGGCAGGATTTGCTTAAGAAGATTCCTTAGAGGACCTAGAACATATTATTATTCACTTTTTAACTAGTGACCATTTATTGAGCATAGACCTTGTCTTAGACATATAACTATATATTAGCAGAGTAATTCTCACATAAGCTTCCACAATGGAGCTTCAACTTGATTTTCTAGTCTTAGTTGTTTCCTGGTTGATGTCATTTGGCTGTGTCCCCACCCAAATCTCATCTTGAATTGTAGCTCCCATGATTACCATGTGTGGTGGGAGGGACCTGGTGGGAGATAATTGAATCATGAGGGTATGTTCTTCCATACTGTTTTTGTGGTAGTGAGTAAATCTCATGAGATCTGATGGTTTTATAAGGGGTTTCCTCTTTCACTTGGTTCTCATTCTCTCTTGCCTGCTGCTATGTAAGATTTGCATTTCGCCTTCTGTCATGATTGTGAGGGCTCCCCAATCATGTGGAACTGTGAGTCCATTCAACCTCTTTTTCTTTATACATTACCTAGTCTCAGGTATGTCTTTATCAGCAGTGTGAAAATGGACGAATACACTGGCTTCCTTTGCACTTCTGTGCTCCTACCAATCTTTACTGCCCACGACTTTTTCAACAAGTGAGGAATCTGAGGCTTGGAAAGAATGAGTGATGTACCCAAAGTCTCATGGCTAGTAAATAATTGATGTGGAATCACTATCCAAATCATCTGACTCATAAGACACAGACTCTTATATTTCGTTCCTGTTTGTCATCTCTGCCTAGGTATGTGTATATCTGCATAGATGTCTCCTGAGATATATTATACATGTCAGGTGGGGAGAAAGTGCTAGCATATGCTTACAGGTGGGAGAGAGAAAGGGTTGTGGTACTCAGTTGGAGAACATCTGGAGGGAACAGAGTCAGGTGAAGTAATATTGGGGGATAGTGGTAAAGATCAGAGGCTAACTTAAAGGTAAGTATGAATAAAAGCTACCATATGCTAAGACTTGTCATTATCCTTGTTTTACACACATATGAATGGAGATGCCCAAGACTGGTAGCAAATGGATGTGCTGAGGTGTGAACCCAGATCTAAATACTTATGTGATCTTCACTAACATCTCACCTGCTACTCCTAGCTGAGATATGAAGTGGTAAAATTTTACCACTTATTGAGCCTATCTTCACTCCCTTTTTTCTTATTTTTCTTCTTATTCTCCTCCAAATCTTCTAATTACCTCCTAATTACTTGCTCTCATTTTCCGTTTCTCTTTTCCCTTGTTATTCATTTTCTTTTGCCTCCTTCTGTCCTTCCCCTGTTTGCTGAAAGTTAGGCTGGATTTTGAATGCTTATCCTTGGGAATGTGTTTCTAAATTGCTTTTAAATTAGGCATTTCATTTATAAATTGTGTTCTCTTTAAAGGAGTTAATGACATGTGAGCTATCATCTTTTTCTTCTCGGATTAGTCTGTTTTCTTTTTTTAAGCATCATCAAAATATGTACAATAAAGGGTAATTATTCAACTCAAAGTATAATTGTATCTAATTGACACTCCAGAAATATCCTTCCTAGTAACATCTGAAACAATTTATTAAGATTTTTTTGAACATTGATTCACAGCTAGTATCTCATTTGTAGCACTGAAAAGGCTCTTGATAATTTTGTTATTACAAAATGCATGTTCTATGGAGATGTTGCATATCATTTTTCAAATACTATGAGGCAAACTCTCAAGCAAGCCCTTATATCTGCCATGAAATAATGCTTACTGACCATAAGCGAACTGGTTGGCTGCCTTTGAGATCTGGCTATAAACTCACCACTGGCAGGTCAGTGGGGAATGGGTGTTAGACTTACATATTATGGGTACTCTCCGTTCTCTGTCTTAGTCTATGGTAATTTCCATCTTTCCAGCCTCCCCATGCTGAGCTCTCTGTTATCCTAGACTCCCCCTTTCCTGCTCTGTGCACGTTCAATCATCGCCCAATTCTGCAACTTCTTTCACATCTCTTCGCTCTTTCAGCTATTCCTGAACCAGTCAAGGCTCAATTATGTCTCATCGTGGCTGATGTGGTACCTACTGCCTACTGTCTTCCTGCCTTCTGTTTTCATTCCTCCAGTAGTGTGCACGCTGCAGTTAGGGGGAACTTCCCAAGTCACAGCATGAATCAGAGTAGTCTCTTCCTCCAAGTCCTTCAATGTCCTCTATTGTCGAGAATACTTAGCAAGGCACCAAAGCTTCTGCAATGGGGTTTGACTTGGTTTTCCAGCTTTAGTTTTTTCCTGGTTTCCTTTATTCCTCTATGCTCCTGCCAGTCTCCACTGCCCACCACTGTGAGAACATACCCTGAGCCTTTACTTCTCCCATTCTCTGCACCTACAGTCTCATCCCACGACTATTTCTACTTCCACTATCCATCCTTTCAAGCCCATCTGGACTTCAGTTCCTGTCATAAAGACTTCTCTGATTCAGCCTCCAGTTGGAGGTGTTCTTTCTCTTTATTCTCCAGATTCCAAAAGCAATGACCTTTTTTACCTTCCTTTGAGCTTTTCTCTCTCACTAGAAAATAAATGGCTTGAGGATTGGAATCATAATAACACTTTTATAGGCAATAACTTATTTAGTCCTTTAAGCTTTATGAAAAAGGGACACATTCCCTTTTATAGATGAGAACACTAAGGCCCTGGCAGGTGAAACCACTTTGCGCAAAGCCATACGTCTCGAGAGGGGCAGAATGGAGCTTCAGACTTAGACTTGGCCCCAGGATCTTTTTTGTTTGCTTAACCACTATACTCAACAGCCTTTCTGACCATCTTATATCCATGTCTGCCCCATAGCTTCTAATACAGCTCCTTGCACATAGTGGGCAATCAGGATAGGTTGTTTCTCAAAACTGAATTGAATTATACTAATTTTATTAGCCCTGGAAAAAACCTCACCAATCTGAGGATATAAAATGTTAACACTTAGTTCCTTTCTAAAGTACTCATCTAATTACTTAGAACCATGGCTATCAATATAGCCATGAAAGGCCCCAGAAAAATATGCACTAGCTTAAATGAGAACTATGTATATTTTATGCCTGTTTCAAAAGCAACACCTCTGGGAGTTCCTGGGCATACTTCTGAATATAAATAGGTACTCTTATTGTTTTATTCAAATTAGTTGGCATTACACTGAGCCCTGTACTGATTTGTCCTAGAGCAAATATGATTCAAGCAGCCTCACAAAGTATTAATAGAAGACTTTGCAGCAACAGAAAAGATCCTGAATTTTTGTCAGTGAGGTGTGCCTAACAGTTCTATCACATTTGTGGTCTGGCTGTGGTTGGGTAGACACAACATTACAATTGTTCTCACTTTATTGGTGTATCTGTTGGATCACATGTTTGGCATTTGCAGTATCTATATATCTACGTCTATATCTATATTATATATACCTCTATTTTTATCTATATCTGTATCTGTATGTATCTATAAAAATAGAGATTTTCCTTATCTTACTTAAGTTTACCCTGTTTCATTTGGCCATAATCGCATAATTGTAGTTTGACATCTCCCGTTTTTCTGAAGTATGTCCTATGGTAGAAATATGGAAAAGCCAAAGATGTGTTGATGTTGGATCATCTTGGGTGTAGTCTTGATTCTGTCACTGCCTCTGAAGCCCAGGCATGCTACCCTACTTCTTTGGGCTTCCTTTCTCATTCTTCTAATGGAGATGGTAGCACCTGTGCGAATCAAATGAGTGAATGTGAAGTGTGTTCTCGGTCAGTACTAGATCCCTCCCTTGCTTCTTTTCTCTCTATCCCTCTTGTTCCTGTGCAGGCAGCATTCACTCACAATTGCATGTATGGGTGGGGGTGTGGCATAAGACAAGACTAGAAATGGAGGAAGAGGACGAGTGGTGAGTGCCCATGTCAAGGACTTCGAACTTAATCCTAAATGGGAATAGGAGTCACTGAAGAGTTAAAAGAAGGGAAGCGGCATGATTAATCAGATTTGTGTATCAGAAGAGTCATCCTTTCATGGTAGAGAATAGATTAGGTCAGTTCTCCTAGTCTGACCTGTATTAGTGCCCCAGGAGGGCAGCTGTTAAGGGCAAACTCTCTCCACATCCTGCACTGAATTAAATGTTTTGGGCTTGGGGATCTACATTTGATAAAACATGAAGATTAGTTTTAGGCTTTTTGTGATTTTAGGAGAAGGCAAGGCTGGAGGCAGAGAGAAAGGTGGTTATTGTTCATGTGAAAATTAACAAAAGCTTGAATGAAAGCTATGGAAAAGGTATAGAGTGATTTGAGATATTTACATGGTAAAACCTGCAGCTTATCTGCTCAATGGTATGTCAAAGGTTTAGGAGAGAGAAGAATCCAGATGATAACCCAGTTTCTGGGTTGGGTCATTAGGAGGATGGTGGGGACATTAATAGAAAACTCAAGAAAAGACGGAGAAGCAGCATTGTGGGATAAGAGGGGGAGCTCAGTTTCTGACATGTTTTGGAGTCTATAGGGCACAAACAAAAATGACTTGTGGGTGGGTGGATTTGTGGGAGTGGCATCAGGAGAGACGTTTGAGCTGCAGATGCAGAATGGAAATTCTCAGTAGTTAGAAGGCATAAGTTAGAAGGGTACCCTCAAGGAGCTAGACTAAAGGACCAAAGCAGAGCCCTGGGGACACCAGCGTTCCAGGGGCAGAAAACAGCAAAGGAGCCACAAAGGTGGCTAAGGAGAACATAGGGAGAAAAACACTCAGTGCTTTGGTGGGGGGCGGGGTGCTTTTTTGAATATCCGCAGAAAGCTTACTGAACAAAATGATGTCAGGTACAGAAGATACGTACTTTAAAAGAATGGGAAAATAATTTGGGTTTGATGATCAGTATAGGCATAATCTGTTAAAATCTCAGGAGGAAAAACCAAAGGCCTTTACAGAACATCTTACAAGGCAGAGTTTAAAATTTCCCTTCTGTTTCTTAAATACCATTGTTTCTGGGGCCCATTTTTCAGGTTGTGAAATTGAGGTGGGAAGTGCAAAAAATCTATGTGAGACCTAAGTTTAAGATGAGCAAAGCTGGGACTTAGGCTAAGGTCTTTTGATTCCAAGACCCATAGCCTTGCTCTCTGTGAAAATACCAAAGCATGCCATTGCAGATTCAGGTTCTGTCATATGGTACAGGTGAGCAAAGTTGTTAGCCCCCGTGAAGGGGAGGGAGGAGCACCGAATGAGGGGTCAGCACTCCAGGCTTCCGGCTTCACACTGCTCTTGCTAACTTCTGTGTCTTTTTATTTTAAATCTTCAAGATATAAACCTTTTGCCATGTAAATGTGAAGGGAGGAAAAAAAAACATGGAAGAGAACCCACCATTTTAAAAGGCATATTTTAGTGGGTTACAACACATTGTAATTGATATTTCTTACTGGCCTAAAAACAATGCTATTTAAAATAATCCTGAAGAGTAGAGTAGCTATAAAAAAAATCAAAATAAAAAATCCTCCCATAATTAGCTAAAATACAATATGCATTGTGGGATATTTGCTGAATTGGCATCTTAATATAATTTTATGATTTCGTCTGGGATAAATACTATACCTGAACTAAGTCTAGTTTGATTACCTTTGATTTCCCAAGAGTTCCAGCTATTTGTGTTATTTATATCCAATTGTAGGACAAAATGCTGATATGAATGACTTGGTTATTATATATTAGAATAATAATTATTATTTTATGAAGTCTTGTATAGTGTTTTTTCACATAAAAAGTGCTTTCTTTTACACTGCATTATTTGCACAATTCTATGAGTTTTGTTGTATCCAACTCAGAGATGTAGGAACTACCTACACTAGTGCTTCTCAGATTTATTGCACATAAGAATCACCTGGGGGTCTTGTTAAACTGCTGTTCTGATTCAGGAATTCTGGGATGGCGCCAATTGTTTGCGTTTTCACAAGTTCCCAAGTAACGCTGATGCTGCTAGTTTGTGGGTTACACTTTGAGTAGCAAGAACCTAGTCCACATTTAAGTCTTGTACCAATACACACTATAGCTTTTTGTGACCCTCAATTTCTAAGAAAGATCATAGCAAGGTTTTCTACTACATGACATTTTAAAGTGGTAGATAGGATATAAGCATTGGGTGGATGCCACTGGCTACCAGCTGAGTGGTCTTGGAAAAGTGACCCTTCTTCACCCTTTCCCATTTTCAGAGTTGCTGAGAGGATCAAAGAAGCCATTTTATGTTAATATGCATCATAAAGGCTTGTTGCTATTTATCATACTTTGGGTTTACATAACAAGACTCCCGCCAAGTTCATAGATTCATAATTCTCTTATTTGTTAAGATTGAGCTTTGCTTTGGCTTTTTAAATATTTGACCTAATGGTTAACAGTGATGATCTTTGTTTTACTAAGCTATGGATGTTGAAAACAAATTTATGAAGTGAGAAGGGAACTGGCGAATGGAATTTGACTTGCATGAAGAGCTATGCGAAGGTATTAATGAAAGAAGTAGGGGCAGTCTGCAGCTGGGTGGGTTGCTCAGGTGGCAACATCCATTAAACTCTCCTGTGCCTCCCTAATATTTTCCACCAAGAAAATGATTTCTCCTTTCTTTCAACTCTTCTTCCAATAATGGTTGTACAACACATAACTTACTTGAAATTACATAGGGTCCTATAGAATCCTTTGTAATATCAATCATTTAAAACTTTTCTTGCTTTCAATATGTAGCTTTTTAAATTTTAATGGGTTGGTATGCTATTTTCACAAATCAAATAGATTTCAAAACTAATGAAGGTGGGGATTACATCTTCCACATGACTTAAATCATAGTAGGTGCTTAGTAATTGTTGGTTGCCTTGATCTGACTTCCATTAGAGTTAAAAAGCTCCAGTTTAAAAATAGTAAGTTATTTATGAAAGCATAAATTCCCCTTAGGATAAATTTCTGTTCTTAGGTAATCAGATTGATACCTTAATGAGAGATGCAGCACTGAAGGGATGGGAGGTTTAATTCTTATAAGTGGAATAAAACAATTTTTTTAAAAAAAGTAGGCTTGAGGATGTAGCAATATACCTTAAGTGTTAACTGTTAAGTAAGCAAGGGATTGGATGCTTTATGTCACTTAGCTTCATCTGAGTAATGCTCTTCCTATTATACCTTACATTTTGCCTTACCTACTTACTCTTGGGGTAGATGACATTTTAAAAAAATTAAAAATACAACTCTAATACATGGCATGTACTAAGCCCTCAGAACTATTTGTTTGATGAATAAATGAATGACTTTTTAATTTATAGCTTGGGAGATTGAGAAGCAGCAAATTTAAGTGAATTACCCAAGATAACCCAAGCAATGATTGACTGGGCTGGGTTCAAACTCATGTTACATGCCTCCAAATCCCATCCACTTCTTACTTCTTTATATTAACAAGAACTTTGGATATCCAACAAAAGCTAATCTATCCCTGGGTAAAGAAAAGGAGGTTTGGAAGGAAATAAACTTGATTGACATTGTAATTCTGCCTCAGGCTCAGGGGAGCTTCCAAAACTCATCATCTCTGCTACATTTGGGGCTGCTGTAGAGTGCTAATACCTGCATTATTCAAATTCATCTGATAGACTTCAGAGCCTTGGGTCAAGCCAATTTTTGAACTCAAAACAAGTTCCCAAATACTGCTGTAGTATGGATCTGTTCAATGCTTACTCTTTCACACTGAATGGAGGAAAAGAGGGTCAATAAAAAAGAAAGGAAAAGCGAAAAAAGAAAGAAGGGAAAGGGAATGTTTATAGCCAACAAATTATGTCATACAATTAACTTTATATATTTTTGTTCCCAATAGACTTTATGTCACTTGTTATGCACTAAGGATAACAGTCATTCTCCTTTGTATGCATACTCATAATGCACACACCCTTATCCACCTCTGCTGCTAGTTTGTGGACCACAGACTAGTCATATTTTCCTTACTCAGGCTGTTTAGGGATGCCCTTTCAAAGGTAGGCTCTGGAAATGTCTCAGAAGTGCTGTAGTGTCTTTGTCTATCTGTGCACCATTGCCTGGGATAAAGACATCTCTCTGCCATCATAGGACCCCCAACACATACAATTTGTCTGTAGTTTCCATGACTTGCAGTGTATGGTAAATCCTTCTATTCTTACTTTTCAAACACCAAAGAAAACACCGTTGAGCTCAAATAACCATTTATATTTATTGTACGGCAAAAGTATTGTAGTTTTATCAGGGCCCTTCACACGTCAGCCTCTGTAGTGTCCTGCTCACTTACAAGAGAAGCCACAGAGGGTTTCGGAGAACATAACAGGATCGCTCGCAGTGGAGTGTCAAGGGGAACAGATATACAAGGTATTAACATTTCTCTATTGTTCAGTTTATAACAGATCTTTCCCAGTTATCATAAAAATGTGGTTTTCATAAAGAATAGCTCATCCAATTCTTTCAGCTTTTTGCTATATATATTTCTGCTGCCTGCCTTCCTTAAATGTCCTCATTTCTTGATATATTTCATTTTCACAAAGATTTTCTAGGTGTAAAAGAGTCAGCATTAGACCATTCGGTAAGCTTGGATTCCACACCTGCCTCTACTTCGCTTCATGAAAATGCTCTTTATCTTGGTGTCTGGCTTATCTGTAACTACGTGGCTCCATCCATAAGGCCAGGCAGCTTTAGTTTCCTTATGTTATAAAATGAGCTATTATAAGAATATATTTCAAAATGCTCAGAGCTTTCTGGAAAGGGAGCAAACTAGGAGAAAAATGTGTATTTGTATAGTTTTACCTTGTGCCTCCAGAAAGAGAAGCTACAAACAGAACACCAAAGAGAAGCTACAAACAGTGATGTGCTTTATGGATGCTTCTTGTGGAATGGTCTTCATTCACTCATTCAATAAACTTTTTGTTACATATATTATTGCTGATCTGTCTCTATTTACTTCATTTTATCCTATTAATTCTTTGTGTTTCAACTTAGACATCTTTTCTTCCAGGGGAAAGAATCCCTAATCTATGCTGGTTCCAAAGTATATAGTTTTAAGAGCAGCAGCTAAACCACATTTATCAGGAACATGGTTGTCAAAGAATGCCTCCTATGAGAAGGGAGAAAAATAAAAAGAGGACAGAGAGCAGAGAGGGGAAAATGTTCCAGGTGGAGAAGATAAAAGACATCAAATGAGAAAACTATATTGCATTTAAGGAACTAAGAATATCTCAGTACATCTGGGGAAGGAGGTAGGTTGAGGTGAGAAATGAAGCTGGAAGGTCAGCAGAAGTCAGAACAAGAAGGGGCTTGGAAGACACACTAAAAAGCTGAGACTTCAAAGCTAATGAAAGAGCAAGATGGTCAAATTTGTGACAGCAAATGATCATGCTGGCTGCAAACTGAAGAGTGGGCTAGAAGGACAAAGAGGGACAGGGAGATCAGTCCTTGCTGCAATAATACAGGCAAGAAATGATGGTGGGTTAAATTAGGCAAATGGCAAATGGAATTAAGTGGACAAATTCCAGAGATGCTAAGGGAAAATGATTGACTAGAAGTGACTGGCTGGATCTGCATAAGAAGGGAAGAGGGTCCCTGGATGCATCCACCATTAATTCTTGAGCTACTTGGAGGCAGATGGCACTGTTCTCTGAGATAAGTGGAACCAAGAAGAACTGGATTTGGAGAACTGGGAAGGAAGCTTACGATACACAGTGTCTGGGACTCCAAACTCCATGTGCTTCCTGTTATCCTGACCTATACCTCTTTTTTTGTGAGATCACTGGTACAGGGCAGCATGCTGAGTGATGTGACACTCAGAAAAAGGATGAAGACGCCATTCTAGTCTCAGAGATTCAGTTTAGTGTGGACCGAAAACACTCCCAGAAAAGTCAAAGAGGAGGTAGAATACGCGAAGTGCCATGGTCAAACTACAAGGTACGTTGGGAGGGGGTGACTGCTTCTGCAGCTTTGGCCAACTGGGACGTGCTAACCCTTCTTGTATTTCTTCTCGGTGGGTCAAGCAGGCTAAGAAGGTCGACTAAGTATTTTTCTCCAGGATTTTGAGTAAAAACTCAGGCTCAGACTTACAGGGCTTGGGCCCCTTATTAGGAAAGATCACGATTCCAAATGGGATGACTTACTCAAGGCATTCTGACCCTCATTGTGGGCTCTGTTGCTCCAGAAGTCCCTCTTTAACTGTTCTGCCTGGATGTTCAATACTCTACTGAGGGAATGTGTTCCCTTTTCAGGCCCACAAGGGGGTGCAGTTTCAAGGGCGAGAACTTCCCAGCGCCATGCCCCTCTCCCATCTCTCTCCATCCGGGAGATTTAATGGTCTCTGTTTTAATTTTTCTTGGGCGCGGGAAGAATCTAAAAGTCAATCACCGCAGCGGAAGTTCTGAGGAACTCCTTTCATTGGCCCGAGGTGTTGGAGAAGGTGGGGCTTCCTCCCACGTTAAAAGTCCCCTTCCTCCACACCCCTTCCGACTCCTCGTTTGGATCTCTTTCCATGAACACTCCCTTCGTGGAAGCCGTCCTTCTGTCTCCCGGATTTCCCCTATGGAGTCCCCTTCCACACTCTTCGTGGAAGTTTTCTCTCTTCTTTTTCTCTTTCTCTACCGAAATAAAATCACTTTCTGCAAAAACTCTGTTTGGGGTCCAGTGTTTTCTTTACGGGTGCACCTCATCCCCTCTCTCATTCTTGAGAGAGCAGGAGACCAAGAATCTTGGAGAAACGTCCTCTCAGGGGAGCTAAGGGTTCCCCTGAACCCCTGAACCCCAACACTACAAGGTTTGGACTGTAGGAGTTCATACTATCACACCTAAATTATATTCTGAAGGCCCAAGGGGTATAGGTAAACACCGTCACACTGAGAGCATGCCTTGAACCCAAGTTCTGTCTTTATTGCCATTAGTAAGACTTTTCTGGTGCCAATAATACCCTTTCTTGTAGCTTTTCCTGGGGACAAGCAGGCCATCTGAGCTGGCATTCCCAGATGCTTGCTTTGCAGTGGGTATCTCCATTGTGTCCTCTTGGGGGACTTTGAGTCTCTCTTTGTTCATTTTGTTTTCCTCCATTCATTCACCCAAATGTTTTGAGTACCTACGCTGTCCCTGGATTCCAAGGGGGAGGCACGCAAAGATGACTAAAACGCTATCTCAGCTGCTATAAAAATGTGAGAAATCAGGCATGTAGAAAGATACCATGAAAAAGTGAGTGTGTTTTGCAAATTCCAGGACCTGTAAGCCAAGTTCAAGTCCTAAGATCTGTAAACATAAACTGAGTGGCTAGAAGTAGTAAAATTTCTGTTTACTCAGTAATTTTTTTGTGTTAGGCATTGTGCTAAATTTCACTCATACATCATCTCCATTGACTCCACAATAACCATGAGATATATTTTTGTCTCCGTTTTATAAATGAGGTCACTGAAATTCTAAGAGGTTAAATCCCTACCCAAAGTCCACAGAGCCCGGAAGTAAACTCAGAACTAATCTCATTGAAAACTTTTCTTTTTTTTTTTTGAGATGGAGTTTCGCTCTTGTTACCCAGGCTGGGGTGCAATGGCGCCATCTCAGCTCACCGCAACCTCTGCCTCCTGGGTTCAAGCAATTCTCCTGCCTCAGCCTCCCAAGTAGCTGGGACTACAGGCATGTGCCACCATGCCCAGCTAATTTTTGTATTTTTAGTAGAGATGGGGTTTCACCATGTTGACCAGGATGGTCTCGATCTCTTGACCTCGTGATCCACCCGCCTTGGCCTCCCAAAGTGCTGGGATTATAGCCGTCAGCCACCACGCCCGTCCTGAAAACTTGTTTTCTTAACCTCTTCTCTATCCTTCCCACCATCAAACATCATTAGTGCTTCTGCTTTATTTTCTCTTTGTGTGGGAAAAGCAAATAATAATAATAATAACTTTCTAAAAAATCACTGGGTATGGATGCCTAAACTAGGGTGTTAAAATAACATGCAACGGTTGCTATCATTTCAAGTAAATATTTTAACCTAATGTTTACATCCTACAGTAGAAATCTGTCAGTTAAATTAAATTGCAGTTGTCTTTGACTTGCAAAATAATATCTTATATTTCCATTGAATCTATTAGCTGAATCAGCTTATTTTACTTCTATAATTCAATGTAACATGTTGCTTTCTATTTGCTATCCCCAGGACACCCTTGTAAACAAGATGTTTCCTGTAATGAGTTTTTCCTGGTAAAATCATTTAATAAGCAAATATCTCCAATCCCTGGTAATATGTGCTGACAGCCCCCTAACCATATTTGAAATATGAAAGCAGTGTTTCCAAGATGACTCAAGCCAATTGCTTTAATACTTCAATAAAAATAACTGCTATTAGAAGGCTCAATACTGAAGGCACATAATTTCAATCCTGGTTCATAAAATTTAATTTGGATTTATTTCAGGATAATGATCATTGAGAAAAGTATGTATTGAAATGGTTGGACACCTGGGTAGGGACCACTAATCTGCTCTGAGAGATTGCTGGGCTCCAGCAGGGTAGCTGGCAATATATATATATATACACACCATTAATTATTTGCTGGAATATTTTCTGTGACATTGGTCTCAAGGTGCTCTGTTCAAGTACTCTACCTCAGCAGAATTCCTACCACAGAGCACTTGAGTAAAATAACTTTACATCAAGTTGGATTCTCTTTGGCTCTGACCACATGACCAGGTTTCATGGGCCTACTTTTTTTCCTATATCTTATATGGTTTTCATGATAAATGAGTACAATTCCTGTTATCTACCAGAATGTTATGCGTAAAAATGTGGAGCATGTATTCAATTAGAACATAGAACTTTGGATGTGGAAGAGCTCTTTAATGTCATCTGTCAATGCCTCTCAGTTTACAGATGAGAAAACCAGGGTTCTAGAATAAATGACTTGCCCAGGGTCATAGAGCCAGGGGCTCAAGGTGGGTGATCTAATCTTTGGTCCAGTGTCAGTTCAGTGTGCCACACTTTTTACACTAACCAGAAGGAAGAGGCATTGGCTAATCATGATAACAACAACAGTTTATGCTTATCTTAAGTTTGGTAAGCATGGTATATGTATCATCTTACTTGACCCTCAAAACAATGCTACAGCTCATATTTTATTTATGAGAAAATGGAGGCAAGGAGCATTGAGATAACTTGCTAATGCTCACTCAGCTATGAGTGGTAGCCTTGAGATTTGACCCAGGCTATAGAGCCTAACATTCTGTAATGATGATGCCGAGTTGAAATTATCAAGCAAGATGTTGGGAGTACCCATGTATGCATCTAACAGGTGATAGGAAAGGCAAAATCTTTCTATGTGCAAAGAATTCAGAAAATAAGGTGAGTTGAGGTAGGAAGACAGAATAAGGGGTTAGGAAAATGAAGGATTTAAGAGGCTAAGAGGGAGAAATTGATTTTTGACCTGCAAGTGATCTTTATAATCACTTCAATTTTCTAGTTTATTTCAGTCAGGGTCATCTGGCATGGGTCTTTCTGTGTTTTAAATTTAGTAGTACCCACAATTCTCAATATTCATTTTTAAAGCATACACTGATTTTAGGAAATCCAAGATAATAACTTGTCTTTAGTGGGAGTGCAATGAACATTGGAAGCAGATTTCAAGAACAAATTAAAAATACTATTATTCCTTTGCAGTATTTTATTGCTTTTCTATTAACAGTGGAAATATATACAACCTATTCCTTTATTTGGCAAATTAAAACATGCAAGTAATTTGCTAAAATGTAATGTTAAAATAATTATCAACACTCATTTTATCCCCAAGTTATCTAAATGCTTTTTGATCTGGTCATTAATAAATATAATTAATATATTTCTAAGAAACTGCTTTTTGGTATCATTTTTGATGTACAACAACTGGTATAGGACTTTCCATCTGCAAAGTGTTATATGATCTCTTTTTAAATCTTGTAAGGTATATCATCAAGGAGTTGATTTATGATCCTGCTTCAGTAACCTTGGACATGTCTCTATCTTGCACATTATTGATAAAATGATACAACCTTTGCAACCTGAGATTTGAAAAACACTGCTATCTGGAAACCTGGAAAAGATTGTTTTTTGAAAGGTATAATTGCTCCAAGGATGAAAAAAGACAGGCGTTATTAATAAGTTCAATTTTGCCATAGTCCCAAGTTGGTAAAACGTATTAATAATAATTGTTGAAGGTAAATTATCCTCTCAAGGTCTGGAGATAAATGTTTGATTGGTGAGACTGTCCTAGATCGTAAATTACAACTGTGTCTAGAGGAAATCATACAACTTCTGTCTTTTTCTTTTATTTTCTATTTTTAATATAGTGGTTGGTGGGTGTAAGCCAATTCAAAGCAACGTATATTGCATGTCTACAATGTAACAGACACCCTGCTGATTGTTCAGGATACAAAGGTGGATAACATGAAGACTCTACTTCCAAGGATCTCACAGTATCAAAGGTAAAAATGGCATGTGACGTGATTATGGGTCACACTGTGAGCTTCCAGAAAGTAGAAATAGCAGAAGACATGTATTCTTGCATAATTTATGTGGCTTCGAATGAATATCATTGGCTACTTGCTCATTTAAATTATTTCTCTGATCCTTTTGTGAGCATTTAATTGGTTATAAATAAAATATTAGCTAGACTTCTTTCATTGCAGACACAGAGAAGTCCATTTGACCCTCCTGTCACCTGTCCAGCTGCAGCTTAATATTGATTTTCTCTACCCAAATCTCCAGATTGAGTTAGTTGCTTCATGCTTCATGTTCACTCAGCCTTTTGTTTATACATCCACCATAACACATGTTCTGTTCTGTGAAATTGCATATTCATTTATTTATAAGTATGATTCCTTTAATCAGTATCTCCTCGAGATTAGGGCCACTCATCTTTAAATTCCTCCATACTTGGAAAAGTTCACACATTTGTGGGAACATGTTATAAGAGTTTACTGAATTAATGAGTAAGTTGCTTAGTGTAGAATCATCTGGCCATAACTTCTCATACATACAAAGCTTACACTTCTCATGCTACTATTTTTTTTCTTTTTCAATTTTTATTCTAGATTCGGGGGGTACATATATGAGACTTTAAGCAAATCAGTTAATCTCATTGGTTTTTAATTCCCAAACAAATATTAATACGTTGAAGTAGCTGGGCTATAGGACTGCTGACATTCCTATTTATTCTAAGATAAAATTATTTGGATACTTTACCATTGGCCTACTGAAAAAGGCCTATTGGATAAGGATATAATTTGACCCTAAATTGGTAAGCTTCAATAAAGTCAAAATATTATACTAATATAAAAAATAAATACAATAATGAGCATCTACCACACAGAAGGTGCTTTATATAGAATGTTAGGTAAATGGCCAAGTATAGATTTTAATATATTTTATCCATTCATCCATCCATTCATCATCCATCCATCCATCCATCTATCCATCTACCCATCCAACCATCCATCCATCCATCCATCCATCCACCCACCCATCCATCCAGTCGTTTAATAAAGATTTGTTGAGTGTTTACTAGGTGCTGGCATTGCTCTATGCAGTAAACAAGAACAAATAAAATCTAGGACACCTCAAGAACTTACTTTCTAATCAATATTTCAAATTCTATGCTTTTGCCCATAAATAATAAGGTCTCCAAGGTTTGTTAATACTTTAGTCATACAAATATTTGATTCCCCTCAGTTTAACTAGGGCCTAGTTCCTAAAGATTTTCATTATGTAAATTTAAATGTACAAAATTTTTCATAAAAAGCAAGTATTCTAATACTCTGCTCCATATTATAAGAACTGTTAAAATTTGTTAGTCTTATTCCATGCAGTAAGGATATTAACTTCAGTTGGGCATTATCTTTCTATCCTCAAAGATCATTCTGAATTATACTAAATTAAATAGATTTAAGAATAAAAGAACAAATTATCTATTTTTGTTTGCATGCCGGGAACAGGTGTTTTAGATAAGTCTTTGTAAAATATAAGTATATCCTTTAGTTAAACTAGTGTTTGCACACAGATATCACTCTCTCTCTCTCTCAGTCTTACATACACACACACACACACACACACACCTACACACACAAAGAATGATCTTTTCCTACAAAGGAACTAAAAACTGAACAGATAAGCTTGAAACTATTAATCTTGAAAAATGGATGTTCCATTTCATGCACGCAGGCATGCACGTGTTTGTGTGTGTGTGTGTTAAAAGTACCTAAACGGCAACAAGTAGAGGCCAAGTTGTATGAATGGACAGCAGCCATCAGAGACCATTCATGGAAGTAAATCCAGACTTCATATATTTTGGGATCATGAATTGGAAAACGATAATGATTGTTCACACTCTGTTGTTAAAAAACAATATGGCCTCTATTTCAACTCTGTTGTTATAGACCCTGCCCTCTCTGGTTACAGGTACTTGCTTACTGCTGGGTGATTCTCAGTCTTTTTCTTACATATTTGCAAATAGGACAACAGCTCTATTAAAAGAGAGTGTGCAACAGAGGTTGGATACATTTGTAATGATAATGCAATCCTATCTTCTTCAGGAAATGTCTTCTTTCACCATTAGGACAAAATCAAATGTTTAACAAATTTGCTTCAGTGAAAACAAAATACGTGCCTATAAAGCTATCGTGTGTTAAAACCACATGACAATCACTGATGTCCAGATCAAGTGAGCCTTACTTTCAACTGCTATAGTTTTATTTATGTGTTTATTTATTAATTTTTGAGACAGGATCTCACTGTCACCTGGGCTGGAGTGCAGTGAAGTGATCATGGCTCACTGCAGCCTTGACTTCCCAGGCTCAAGCAATCCTCCCATCGTACCCTCCCAAGTAGCTGGGACTACAGGTGCATGCCACCATGCCTGGCTAATTTTTGTATTTTGTAAAGACAGAGTTTTGCAATGTTGCCCAGTCTCATCTCAAACCCCTGGGCTCAAGTGATCCATCCACCTCGGCCTACAAAGTGCTGGGATTATAGGCATGAGCCACTGTGCCCAGCCTGCTATCCCTTTATACTCTTTGTTTCAGGCTGGAATGGGAACCACATAAATGGCATCTTTCTGCATTTTCCGATTGCATAATAAAAAGTTAATAATTAGGTATCTGAGAAGAATGTCATGATTCTAAAGAGTGACAAAAAATTTAATATGAGTTTTGACTGTCATATTAAAAAAAATCTAGATTCTAGAAATCAAAACCTTTGGAAAGACAACACTGCCTATATAGAAACACTCCCTGTCAAAACCTTCATATAAGTCTGAATTAAAACTGAAACAAAACCCATGAATGATTCTCTCACACTAAAACCTTTCTCTTTTTCTCAAAAAATTCTATAAAAAGTAACACAGCTCAACTTCCTACAAAGTACTACAAAGGGAGACAATCTCACCTAATCTTGAAAATAAACAAATGAGAAATTTCAATTATAATTTGTTGTTTTTATATTTTTTTCATTAAAAGGTAGCCATCCATGACCAGAATATTTCTCTTTCTCTCTCTGTCTCAATCTCTCTCTATATATCTGTATACATACATTTATATATATAAATATATATGTGTATATATATATACATATACTTTTTTGGGAAATAGACATCAAATTATGACTGGGGAAATAGAATATTTTATATCTATCTATCTATATTACATATAGATAATATTCTGTAAGCTAAATATGGGAGGAAGAGAAAGATAATGCCTAGTTTCAATGACTCAGAGAAGGCTGTTTTGCTTTGTTTTGTTTTATTCAGCTATATTTAGCTAAAAAGTCCTTTTCCTCATTTAAATATAAGTGGTTTTAGCTGTTTAAAGCAGAATTAATATTTTTTTTGAAAAAGGAAAATCCTAAAATATTAAGTGGTGTTAACTGAGTTGTGAGATTATGGATAAAGTTTTAATCATACTTTCCAAAAGGTTTACTAGAACATATACTATTTTTATAGTCATCTAAAGATGTGCATATGTATATGGTGATAAGCTATCTGACTTTCCTAGTAAATTAAAATTACATCTAAATCATGTCATCTATTTTGATACATTACTTTGAAATCTTCCTCCGAACTTGTGGATTTTCTCTCTCATCACTATATAAGGCCAAAGGAAAATTATAAGTTTTATATATTCTTTTAAAATCCTCAATAGCCAATTACACATGTGTATAGAGGTGTGCATTCTTTTAAAAGTCTCTTCACATGGCACATGGACAGATTCTAAATCCCCACCAGAGGTGACCCATAGAAGAGTAGCAGCAACATGTTCTAAAACACTTAACTTTTAATGATAGTATAGGCAACAGTATATTCAATAAGATTTCAGACAGAGGATACAGAATCACACATATATAGAGAAACAAAAAGGTCAGCTTTCATCCATGTGGTCACACCAACAAGGGAGGAAAGTAGAAGGAAATAAACAGTTTCTAATGAGAATTCTCCAACTGCAATTGAAAATCTGCATGAAAATGAGCAAGATGCTAGAAAGAGAGAGTTTGGTTCTTCCCCTTTGTTCACTGAGTGTGTTTAGCATCTATTCCTTTGGTTATGCAGTGCATATTCTCAATGACAACTGAATCTTAGTGAACAGATCATTGTTAAAAAAATCATGTTTCTTTTCTCCATTTTACATGTTTGAGAGGATAAGTTATTGTCACTTATCTCTGTTTTAATTTTTCAATTGTTAACTAGATATTTGTAAACTAAAAATTAAATCCAGAGCTCCCCACTAACTGAACGGACGCCTCTTGGTCAAGAGGACCCCAGAGAAATCTGAAAAATGGAGTCCTTGGTGGTGATGGAAAGGGAGGTGGGACACGCCTCATGATACCTCCCTTCTTGGAGTTTAGGCACAACTGACCAGCATTAACGTTAAAATGGAGATCATCAGACTAGCCAAATGGACTCTTTGTGACACCAAGAGACCAAGTTATAAACAGGACCTAATGCCATGCCAGACAGGGGTTAAGACACACACCCCAAGTCACTGTGTCTCAGTGTATTGGTTAACAGACTTCCTTATCTTAAGCATTTCTGCTGACTCCAAATTTCTAGACAAAGCTGTACTCCTTTAACTAATTGCAAATTAAAGAATCTCTGAATCCACCTATAAGCTCCTGCTTCAAGGCACCTTTTGGGGAGATACCAATGCATACCTTCCTTGTATTGATTTACATCTTTGCCTGCACTCCTGTCTCCCTGATATGCAGAAAACCAAACTGTAACTCACCCACGTCAGGCACAATTTCTCAGGACCTCTTCAGACTGTGTTTCCACAGGCCATGGTTATTCCTTCTGGCTCAGAATAAACCTCTATTAAACCTATATATTAAAGAGTTTTTTTTCCCTGTTAACACAAGCCTATATCTATTTGCATCATTTTAAAGGTCCTTTACTGGTTTTGTAATCTGTCCTTTCCCTTGACAATGTGCAAAGGTGGCACTGGCAGATTTGAAAATGGCTGTGATTTATGAAAGCAAAATCTAAAGACATGACACTTGCTTCTGGTGGCCTCAAACCACGATGCCAGCTTGGAGTTCTGCCTAATTCTATCCTCCCCTCTGGAGGTTTACAATGACCTGGACAGCAGCCATCTAGTTAGAGGAGCCACATTTCCTAATAAAATTGTTGAAGACAGTGCCTTCAGGTCTGAATTTCAATCCCTGCTCTGTCCTATCATTCTTAATTTCTTTGAATTTCAGTTTCCTCATCTGTAAGGTAGGGACTTTACAGTTCCTAGCTACTTTTGTGAGGATTAAATGAGCCATTGCTTGTGAATGGAGCATCATAATTATTTTTTTCACTAACAATTTCCTACTGGTTTCAATTGTAAACATATTTTAAACATGTCATGTGCAACTCTGGTTATCCAGGCCCCCAGTGGCAAACACAAACTAGTTTAGTGTATTGTGAGAGAATTCACATTTACTAATTCAAATGAAAACTAAATGTGAATTATAGTAGCATAACAGGCTAATGAACACAGAGGAACTGTCAATCCCTGTGGTACTACATCTCGTGCCATGTAAACACCATTCAAATGGGTCCCACTCAAAGGTTTGTACTGCACTTACTTCTTGGCCTTTTATTTCTTGAATTCCTTGAAGTAAAATACTATATGGTATAACAGACTGTTAACATTTAAAGAAAATTTGATAGAAGGAAAAGAAAAATATAAACTTGAATGGGCTTATTTAAAAAAAAGAAAACCAATTTTCTCATGATGATACACTGAATCAAAATATAAATTCTCTTTTACATTCTCCTGAGGGTTGTGGGAAGGGGTCAAATGAAAAATAAACATGTGCATAGAAAAAAATCAGTAGTTTTGACTATGTGTCAATGTTAACAACAACATTGTTAAACTGCAGCCCCAGGAAGCTACAGCTGGTAGAGTGACTGGACGCGACTAAGGAAACAGGCAGGGGGCTTGCTAGTCAGTAGAAGCTGTGTTTGCAGAACATCATCAGAAGAGAATGAATCTTATGATACACCAGCATTACCTAACTCCGTCCAGTAGGAAATGAGAAAAAGCAGCAGCCAGAGTACAGGAAATACCACTGATGAGGACCACAGTTAAAGACTGATGTCTGAGCAATCGCAGACAGGTGAGGGTATTGTCTAACTTCCCAGCGGTCTTGATAGGATCCATTTCAGCTATCACAATGAAGTCAAGTCTTTAGAAGGATTTGCACTAGATTTACAAGATACTTGGCAGACGAGGCAGAAGCAAGATGACAGAAGAAATGAGAGATTCAAGGAGCTTCAGTCTTGAGATATTTATTTAGCTTCATTTA
This sequence comes from Plecturocebus donacophilus, assembly GCA_004027715.1. NCBI lineage: Eukaryota > Metazoa > Chordata > Mammalia > Primates > Pitheciidae > Plecturocebus > Plecturocebus donacophilus. The sequence continues at coordinate 90,372 of PVKP010002554.1, forward strand.
TTTGCCTGACACATTTCCAATTCTTAAGGTGGGGGAACTGGATATTAATACAGGACAGATACTGTAGTTATGCCTGTATGTTCTTTGTAGTTCCTTTCTGAACTGTTCTGTGTTGTTTATTTGCATAAATGTATGAATATAAGAATAATTTTGTTATATGCATAGTGGGCTTTCAGGGCACCCATCACCCAAATAAAGTACCATTGTTCAACTGCATATGAGTCATGTCATAAGGTGGATTTAGCCTTGTCTAGTCTATAGGTTTTGCAGGTCCTTCATCTTCTGATCCCAGACTTATCTCCTTTCTATCACCCTCTCCAGAAAATGCATCATGCTTTTTTTTTCCCCCTCAGCTAACTCATATCATATCTTCAAAAGTCAGTTCCAGTGTCATCTCTTGGAAACTGTCTGCCTGGATCTCTTCCCTAAATCAGATGGGCGCCCCTCCTATCTATTCCCTTACCATAATCACATTCCTTATCCCAGTATGTAGTAAGTTATCTGGTTTCCTGCCCATTGCTCTAGATGGAGACTTATTTCAGAACAAGAAACAAGTCTTTCATCTCTGCAGCCCCTAATGACACACATTGTTGGGTACCTGTTAGATACTCAGTACAGGACAGCTTCTGCCATCCTTGCTGCTATTGTCACTGTTACAGGCTGGCGTCTGGCTGTGCTACCTGTAGTGTAAGTTTTCAGCCCTTCCAGAAAGTAATGATACCTTAAGTAGGTTTAAGCTTATAGTAAAATTTCACAGGGTAAGATCAATAAACATAAAAATGGCAGATGAGCTTTACTATCTTGACACGAACATCAGCTCTGAACTAACTGTGTATATGAGGTTGATTATAAACTTTTGTGGCTGAAAAGATGAAGAAGGTACTTGAGAGTGTCTCAAAGAAGACAAAGCAAACCATTCCACCCAGGTCAAAGTTTATGCCTTTCCTGGAACATGACAAGAGGTGGAATTTATGAAGCATCACAACTACAAAGACGACTCGAATGATAACAGGAATGGAAGTTCTTTGAAATATAAAGATAAATGAAACAGTTTGGTTCCGCAATCTGGTACAACAAGGGCTGTGAGGTGATTATTAAAGTTTATATAGACAGGGCAAATACAGTTTGAATATCCCTTATCTGAAGTGCTTAGAACCATAAGTGTTTCAGATTTTGGATTTTTTTTTTTGGTTTTGGAATATTTGCATTATACTTACTGGTTGAGTATCCCTAATTCAAAAATCTGAAATCCAAAATGCTCCAGTAAGCATTTCCTTTGAATGTTATGTTGGTACTCTAAATGTTTCCGATTTTGAAGCATTTCATATTTCAGATTTTTGTATTCGGGATGCTCAACCTATATGTATAGATATTTAGCAAACACTATATAATTAGGCCTCAGGAACACCTCCTAAATATGGAAAGGAGGATTTTGTTTGCTTCTTATTTGTTTTTAAATGGAAAGTATTTCTCAAAATGTTGTCCAGGGACCAACTGCATCATTATCACCTAGAAACTTATTAGCAATGCAATTTCTAACCCATCCTAAGTTTATTAAATTAAAAATGTGATGCAGCTGCTCCACTTCCCTTCTCCCAATCTGTGCTCTTAACAAGTCCCCTAGCACTACTGTTTTAGATTAAAAAAAAAAAAATTAAACATCTTCCCTTGTCTCTGCCTGGAAAGTCTTTCTTGCTTTTAGTTGCTTGTTCCAGATCCCACTCCTCAAGGATCAGCTCAGACCTTATCACTTTGAGAGTCTCTCACCTCTCTGTATTGTCATTGCACTCTGCTTGAATTATAGCGATTGCAGCCATTGTCACAAATCCCCTGTATATTTTCTAAATGTCCCATCTGGACAAAATTTCACCCTGGGCCCTGTTCTCATCAATGATAGATTCTCTCCACACAGCTTATCCACTCCTTTGGTGTCAATGATCACCCCTCTACTGATTTGTGAATTTATTTCTCTAGCCAAGATCTTTTCCCCAGACCCCAGAATCACATCAATTGCTAGATATCATCTCCAAGATGTCCTATGGATATGTCAAGTACGACCAATTCAAAATCAAATTTCTCTAACTTCCCAGCTCTTTTTCAATTGATCAACTAGAAAGAATTGAGACACTGCCACCTATTAATTTTATTGTGAAAGCTAGGAATTTAGGATATCTTCCATTATTCTTGTCTTTTTTCCTTTGCCCCCAAATCCAATCAATCATTGAGTCTTATTGATGTAATCTCCTTAAATCTCTCAAATATCTGTACTTCCTACCATCTGTGCTGGCCCACTATGGCCACTACAATTTCTTACCTTGAATCTGTTAATCTCTTCCTATTTTCTCCCTATCTACAAAGTTGTTCTTTTCTTTATTTCCCAAACTGTTGTCCTGAGGATCATTTTGAAACACAATATCATGGTGCATTCTCTTCTAAGATTCCTTCAATCACTCTCCACTGCATTTAGAATTAAAAAGAACAAACTTCTTAACACAGCATTCAAGGTCCTTCATATCCATTCCATGTACACCCTTCCAGCCTGGCCTCTTATCATCACTCTCTTGTACTATATTCTCTAGGAACTGCTTGCAGCTCCTCCAAAGACTCCATATTCCAATCCGTAGTTCACAGAAGTAAGTCCAATAATTAGTACTGGTATGAAAAGGATCACCAGTGAAATAAAATGAAAAATAAAGATGATAAACTTATTCAAGTTAAAGAATTGTCCTTTATTCTAAGATTATTCCCTTTTCCATATTTTGTTGTTAATGATCCTTTGCTGTAAGAAATCATGAAAGTAATTGCTTTCATGACTGGAAATGACAATAAAATTTGGTTACCTTTTATCCATTTCCTAAATAGTGTTTGAAATTTGATTTCTCGATGATGGCTAAAAAACTAGGAACCATCTGCAGGCTGAGAGGTGCTATTCTTCCGCCTGGAAGCTGCTTCTGTGTCCAGCTAACTTGTAATTTTTCAGACTTTAACTCAAAAATCAACTCTTTCCAAAGACCCTAAGAGGTCCTTTCCTTGGCTTCTGTAGCCTCCCCGGCTAGTGGTGGCTCAGTGCTTACCACCCTGCATTGGAAATTAGCTGTTTGTCTTATTTACATGCTCTTCTGGAAGCGAGGGCTTCTTTTTCCTAATGTATTGATTCTTGCTAATTCAGTAGTGATTCGATAAATTCCCTTTATAATGAAAAATAAGTACTGGTAATCTGTGTTTGGACTGGAGTTATTGGTATAATGGCTGATGCATTAGCCATCTGGATTTATGTCCCGCATTACAAAGTCAACCCTGAAGGGTAGGTGGGTCACATCTTTTCAACTTTCCATTCCCCTCCAGCTTCTAGCACTGTTCTCTGCCGATTTTGCTTTCAATGAAGGCTTCTGAATTAAAGTGAAAGTAGAGTCATAAAGAAAACACAGAATTAAGACACTGAAAAATTAAGATAACACAAGCAAGCTACATGGGGAAAGTCACTTTAGCCAAAAGGCTCTGGACAATTATTTAAAGTAACAAGATTACCTTCAGGGACTTTTTTCAAATGCACATATTTAATCATCTAAAGTGTAAGTCAAATCTCAGATATAATTAATTCAGTCTGCCTTAACTTTTTTTTTTTTTTTTGCATACTAGCTTACATTAGATAAAGGTAATCTGTAACATAGTTCCTGGTAGCCCATATCTGTGAATGTTTAAAAAGAAAGAAAGGAAATTTTGTAGATGTCCTGTGATTAGGGCACCCTTGGGTTCAGCTAGACATGTACTATGTCAATGAGTCTCACAGGGACCTTAGGTCTGTGGCCTCATAGTCCTTATTTCTGAGGAAAACGCAGTTAGATTTTATGGGAGGCAACTGCTATTTTGAAGGTCACGTGTGTTACTGCCAATGTTTCTGTTACGAGTGGGCGACAAGGTGAAGAGGTGATTTCAGGCTTTGATGCTCAATTTTAATTGCTAACTTAACAAATTAAATCGATCTTATATGATTTAGAAGAAGTCAATCATTTGTCTTTAGATTGTGAAAATGAGAGTATGACAGGTGACTTAGATTTTTCTAGGAAATCTAGCGAAAAGGATGGGAGGAACAACCCCACATAGAAACTCAAGAGTCCTCTTAAAGGAATAGTATGATATTCTCCATATAGATTCCCTACAAAGACCTTAGAAAAAATGCAATACTTAGGTCTTTGCTAAGATGACGAATATGCTTTTTCTCTAAAGGTTATTTAACACATTCCATAATTTTATTATAAATGGTCCAATAACATGCAACAATAAGTTATGTGCTATATTAGGAGGACAACTCATTTATGAGTAATGTGGTAATTTGTAAAACTAATGGGCATGTTTATGAGCATAAAGGGTTCTAAAGAATAAATAAAATACTTTAATAGGCAAAACTGAGGCATTTAGCATGAGGGACACACATTCTTCTGGGGGATCTAAATTTCCAGGCAGTTAGTTGCCTAAGTCTGGAAATGTGGCCCTTCCTGGGATCTATTTGGGTAGAAAGACAGAACAGCACAGTGTAAAAAAGATAATGGTGAACTTGGAGCAGGGGTCTGTGTTATCTTCTGGCACTGCCATTAATTAGGTTTTCTAGGCCTCAGTTCCCCATTCATGGGCTGAAGTGGTCAGAATGCCCAGTCATTAAGACCCTGTCTAATGCTCACACCCTTTAACTAAATTTAGTAATTCAGCATTCAAAGGTGAGAATATGAATTTAATAATTTCTAATTTGTCACTGTCTTTATGATAATGAAAAGGAAATTAGAGATTAGTTTCAGAAATATTAGCTTTTAACCTCATTGTAGGGTGTGTTGAGTTTTGGAAGCATATCAGTAGTACACATATTTTTGTTGATTTTGCCGATTTCTACTGGAATGTTGTTTTCAGCTAATGATTAATGTCCTAATAACTTGTTTTGTAGTGTGGCTCCCTGAAAAAAATAGGCTGCTTTTGTGTATTCATTATGTGTACCTGTCTTTGGCGGGAGGTGGATCACTTTTGAGGATGAATATCTCACATTTGTTATTGCACACAATGGCTCCATTTATGGCTCAAATCTGGCCTCCTATGACAGAGGTACTGTTATCAGTAATCCATGAAATGTTTCTTGTTCTTTTAATGACTTTAACATTCAGCTGAGACCAAAAAAACAATGCTGCTGTGTTCTTTTTAGACATACTAAATTCACTTTCTCATCCTCTCTGCTTCCATATATTCACGGAAGGGCACATACCCACAATCTGAAAGAAAGTTAAGCTCTGAATGGTGAGATTGTACCTGGAAAGCTAAATTTATCCGTGCTCTTTTATGTCCTGTACTCTCCATTTTCATTTTATTTTGCAAAGGAAAACAGGGGTCTTGGATTAAAAGTTCTACCAAGGTATCTTGTATAATATAAAATGAATACATTCCCTGTTTGTTCTGATTTTTAATTTGGTTTTTTATTTTTCAGGTGTGAAGTTTTAAGTCATGATATTTTGGCTGTGCTTTTTATAATATGCTATTTCACATCACACATTTTAAGAGTTTGAATTTTATTTAGGGCCATGTGTTTTTAAAGCACTTAAGGGTTTTTTTTTTTTTTTTTTTTTTTTTTTTTTTTTTTTTTTTTTTTTTTTTTTTTTTTTTTTTTTTTTTTTTTTTGTCACTGGTTAGTATCTGTATGGTGGGCACATACTTGCTAGTTTACAAACATGGGAATCAAGACAGAGTCATGTAGTAGTTGTCTAATTCTTGTTTTCATCTTTTTTCTTAGTCCAGTGTCTGACCATCATAAATATTCAATAACTATCTTCTGAATGAATGACAGAAAAGATTGTTCTTCAAATCCCAGAATGAGAATCAACATTCCACAGCATATTTCGAAGCTAGACATGCTTTCAAGCTGTCAGTACATTTTACAATGGCCATACAGGGACATCAAAATCTGATAAAATACTGAAAAATAAAACATTAACATACCTAGAGCCTTATAATTTTTTGTATTTTGCAATTATCTTCTAATGTGTACTGTCCACTATACTTATTAATTCTAGACTAACTCTGAAATGGTCTTTTAACTCTAGGAAATCTATCCACGGGTTGGGTCCTCAGGAGGTATTTGGTGGGTCCTAAGAGTTTATTCTATTTCAGCATGTGACTCCATGACAGTGATCTTATCTGAGAAACTAATCAATACCTAGGAGAGACACAAAATGGCCTTCATGCCATGTAAATGCTGTGCCTTTCATATAGGTTTCTTGGAGATAATGCTCTAGTCTTTAATGACTAATTTAGATGAGGAAGGTGAGGGCAACTTTAAAAGACCCAGGAGGCTAGGGAGGGAATATTGTATTATTATTTGGCCCATATTTTTGAACAAGGAAGAGATCTTGAGTTTTCTTTATTTTCTTCATTTTACGAATGCAGAAAACAAGTCTGCAGGTAGAGAAAATGCCCTGTTCCATGAGGCCACAGCGCCTTAGTCAGACCGCAGGGCTATGGTCAGGGGTCGGAAGGGTCCTAATAACAACGATTTTCAAGACTCCCACACATCCAAAATGGAGAGGCAAAATCTGAGGAAGGCATGTGCATTCCTTTGGCATTTTGACCTCAACCCTGCCGAGGCTGTCGTGTGTAAGAAATGGTTTCAGGGAAATATAACTACACCGATCCTGTACCAAGCACATTGATAGGAAACAAGCAGGAAACACTCAGCTAGAATCACCCTCAGGAAGTTATTAGCGCCATCACTTTTGTGGTAACTTTGCTCCATTGAGTCTTCTGTACCTCACTCATTAACACCCTAAATGGAAAACCACCATGGTCTCCGTGCACTCTACAATTACATTCCTCCACCAGGGTTCTCCAGATGAGTGACAACACATGGAAGCAGGAGGGTCCCAAGGTCCAATGAGGCAATGGGCAGCATCTATTCTCTCTTTACAGAAGTCTCTAAAAATCTCTGTCGCTATTCCTCTCTCTGCCTCATGTGCACAATCATCTAAGATTTCCTAAACTCTGACTATGAAATCCTTTATTTTTCTTTTCTTGGACAGCATTTTTGTTGACCACATACATTATTTTAAAACGTTTCATTTGTATTAGCTACTCTCATCCTTAGACCCACCGTTTGAAGAAGGCAAGTTACATGTTACTTTACGTCTTTGAGAGATGAATAAACAGAACCATCAATGTTTATAAGTTGGCCAGGGTTATATAATTATTATGGGATGAAGCCAGGTTTCAAGAATTTTAACTCCAGACTCAGGGTCTCTTTCCCTATTTATTGTGTTGTCTCTGTTTTTGAACTCTAAAGTCAGTTTTTGGAAAAAAAAAATGACCCTCTAAGATTACATATTTTTCTTAATGATCTCATGTATACAGAAATTAAAGACGATTCCCAAGACCATCATTTCCCAAATTAATTGACATTCAAACTTGAAAAAAACTCTGTATTTGGTATTATAGAGCTGTGTTAACAAAATGTTCCCAGAATGTGGTTTATTAAATCTGTTATTTTAAGTTATTTGTATTTTTAATCAATGAGTTAATATTTCCTATGTAAAGTGAAATAACTATCACAGTCACAGAATAAAAATCTTTATTTTTTGAATTTTTAAAGCCCATTGTAAATTGCTAGAGGTGAAGTGCACAATAAAGCCATAAAAATAAAACAGAAAACCTTTAAAGAGGTTTCGGCATTCCAGAAAATATATACTTATCACAGATCATAAATGCAGTCCTGGATAATTTTAAACATATGGTAAGTTTCTTCTTAAGTACTTATATTTTAGGAACCTTAATTATGCTCTAAATCTTTTTCTCATCACAGAATGAATAACTTTGCTTTGAAAATTTGTGTAGGTAGGACTGCTACTTCTTTCCTCATAATATTTATAGGAGTTGGATTGGCTTACAATTTGCAATTCATTAATTCAGAATATAATTCCCCATAACTAAGGAGTTTCTTGTCTAGTTATTCGACTCAGTAGTGCTTCATTACATTAAACTATGAGCTGCAAAAACAAACAAATTATTTCTCAAGCGCTTTACAGTCCATATGTTATAAAAACAGCCTGTGAAGGTGTGATACTTACTCATTCCTATGAAGTAATGCCTAGTATTTACTACTCCACTGTCAAGAGTAGCTATAAGCTTATTAAAACTTTTCTCTACCCCCATGAGGACTCTTAATAAAGCAGAACGACTGCATGGTCATTTTCTCTGCAGCAAAAGAAACTGTCAGAGAGCCTTGCACTCTTGAGATTCTCTGAAGTGAGCTGCCTGGGTGTTGCTTGCCTTCATATTAATAGTAACTAAATAGAGTTTCCAAAGAGGTTTCCTACTCTAATTTCAAAGTTAAAATGTGGAAGCCTTGGCCCCATTCTCCTTTCCCTCTGACATTCCTGAAGTTCTCTTCTTTACTCAGAATGCTGGTTTAGGCTGGGTGTTTGCATTTGCTAAGCAAACTAAATACATTTGTTGTTCTAACACAGTAGTATGACATTAATGCTTACTTACCCTGGTACTTTTCTTTCTGAATTATGATTTACTTCCCTTTGCTTCACTGTAGACAGTCAAGAGTATAAAAGATAACAACTGTTCCTTTTGGATCCTATCAATTGCCTGACTGGCTTAAGAAGCTAAGATTAAATAAAAAAGCTAGAAGGCCTGGTAGACCGGGTTAGTTTTGAATCAGAAAAGTTAATTTGGATAGTGGAATGGTTAGAAGCACTTTCTGTTGAAAACAGAAAAAAAGAAACTTTAAATCCTTCAAATATTGCATGTGTGTTCATCTCAGTTTTATTTATAGTACTCAAAAGTCCAGCAGATCGTAAACATTAATCAACAGAAAAGCATATAGCATGTTCCATCAATGCAATGAATATGATTCCATCACAAAACAGATCTTTCATATTTACATGGGAAAAAGTATATCTTACATTTAAAAAAATCCACAAAATGGTATGCATATAAACATATTTGTGTAATATGATCTTCTGTGTAACATATAGACCCTGCCTGGTTCATTATACTTTTCATTTATCCTACTGACCTCATTCATTTTAAAAAGAAAATTGCTGATGTGGCCTTTCAATCAACATAGCCTTTCAAGGAATCTCTCAGTTTCATAGTAGGCTATTCTATTAGTCAAGATCTAACCAGAAAACCAGAAACTACTCCAGGTTCAGAGTGGTTTTCAAACAGAAAGGCTTTAATACAGGGAAACAGTTATACAAGTGACAGAAGAGCTGAGAAACCAAACAGAAGATAGACCTAGAAATTACCAAAAGAAGTCACTCACTCTGCTGGGGCTTATGGGATAACAGAGGAGATATTACCCAAAACCCAAGCCAAAGTGTCTAGTGGGGGATTGGGTCATAGAAGAGTGGGAGGGAGAACCACGGAGTAGACACAGTTGCTGCTGCTGCTACTGCTGCTGTAGACTTGGAAAGGAGGCAGCGTGAGGAGGAAAACATATTCCAGCTTCTCTCCACCACCGGACAGGTCTTCCATGAGTCCCTCTGATGGGCTGAACTGACCCAGAAACTAAAGGACAAGGGACCCTGGAAAATGTAATTCCCTGCTCTACATAGGTGAGTGGAGGAAAAGAGAGGAAGGGATCTGAGAGCAGACAGCAGTCGTCCAGCACAGCTTACGGTCTGTCCATCACAGTTTTCATTCAAGTGACGGCTTAGAAAAATCCTGAGATTTCTCATTATTTCAATTTATATTTTTTGCACTAAATACTGAGTAACTATAGCATGTTTTAAAAATGTGCTAAACGCACATTATAAATACCTACATAACTGAATACTATAATGCCACAATTTAGTAACTCCATAATGTAATCACAAAAATTTAAAATTTATCAGAGAGACTGTAGTTGAGCTGTTTTTTTGTGGCTGAAACAAACTGAGGTTCAAAGAAGTTAAGGGGAATTTCAGAAAAATGCTTAGAGGTACTGGTTTCTGTATTTGAGTAACATGGGTATGGAAAAAAGTAATTATGAATGAAGAATGGGATCTAAAATAAATGATCATGGTAGTAGTTGACAATTGTTTGATACACTTACGATTCTCTGTCCTTCTGGAGAGAGATATGCTAACATAAGGGGTGATGGCAAATTCACACAAATGATTAGGAGAGTCACAGTGTTGCTCGCCAGACCTTTCCATTTCTTTTCATTTCTGGTCACATGGCAGCACTGCAATTTCTGGCTCTCTTGTGGTTAGATAGGGCCAAGTAAATTGTCCTGGCCAGCGAGTTGTAACATTCTGTCACTTCCAAGCCAGAGTATTTAATTGCCCGTTAAGATTAGCCAGAGCTCTGTCTTTCCTGCAGTCAGAATGACTGGTAAAATTCCACACGGCAACTGCTATGTCACCTTGGATCCAAAGTGAGGACACGTTGTGGCATCTCCACCTGACTCATAATAGGCACGTAATGCCAGAAAGAAAAGAAACATCATTGTCTGAAGCCACTGAGATTTTGGAGTTGTCTATTATCACAGCACAACTAGCCTATCCTGACAGATACAGTGATGTATTGTGCTCTATATAAAAAGTACACAACTACAACCAAATCAGCTTGCAAATGATCATTATTTTCTTAGCTGTCTGTGGAATTAGTATAAAAATTTTCCTACTTAACAGACAATAATCTTAGTTAATAACTCACCAAAAGATGATGAGTATCACTGATAAAATAAATCAATTTTCATCAAAAGTCTAAGGTGTTTCCTTCTAAGTAAACACATTGATTATAAAATTTAAGAGAAGATAAATTCTAACATTTGAGAATTAAGTGCTGATTAATAAGTGTTAAGAAGGGAGTGATATATGGAAAGAATACATTACCATATAAAATAGATTACTATCCCTGTAGGGGAACAGAAATATTCATGACTGTGGACTGTATAACATTGTCTACAAAGCAATCTAACTCCCTCTGTTTAAGCCTTTGATTATTAAGCACCTTCTAATTCCTAATTTGGCTTTCTAGACACCTTGATGTCCTGGAGAGCAGATAGGAACATTCAGGAGCTAGAAATGATTATTCCCCTATCTTACTCTAAAAATAATTTCAAAAATAACACCAATTATCTGACCTGGTAATGCTAAACCAGTCACCTGTGGTGACATCATCCACATGTGGCCATCTGACTAGCAGTATCCTGGCACTCTTCTTGCTTTTACAATTGAAGCAGCAATAATTTGGCAGAATATTATCTTCCTACTTGTAATAGGCAATGACCAGGGCTGGTCCACATGCTCCAGAATTTAGGCTTTGGGATTTTTACCACTGTATTAGGTAGTTCTTGCATGGTTGTAAAGAAACACCTGAGACTGGGTCATTTATGAAGAAAAGAGATTTGATTGGCTCACGGTTCTGCAGGCTTTACAGGAAGCATAGTGACATCTGCCTCGGGGAGGCCTCAGGAAGCTTCCAATCACAGTGGAAGACAAATGGGGAGCAGGTACATCACATGGCAAAAGAGGAGCAAGAGAGAGAGTGGGCGGGGAGGTGCTTTCAAATGACCAGATCTCATAAGAATTCACTATCACAAGGTCAGCACCAAGCCATGAGGGATCTGCTCCCATGATCCAAACACCTCCCATCAAGCACCAAGCCCCACCTCCAGCACTGGGGATTACAATTCAACATGAGATTTGGGCAGGGACAAATATCCAAACTATATCAACCATGTACATGGCTGCAAACTCTCCTTCACAGGTTCAAACCACTCTTAAGAGTGAACAAACAATACAGGGTGATTATGCAATGATACATGTTAGCGTTTCTGAATTTTCAATATTCAGTTCAGTTGTCAGATCCTAGGCCCAGATTTAGAGTAGGAAAAAAAGTTACCATATTGAAAAAGGACTAATACATATATATTTTTCATAAAAGATAATGTAACTTTAGGATTTTTAAAAATCAAAAATGAATAAAATCTTACAGATTTTCATTTTTAATCTATATAACCAAAAACATTTCTATAAAATACTGTAAATAGGTATTTAGTTCCTAGCTAATGGGTTCCTGAAAGCAATTTTCAGAACAACACAACTTTCCTTAGAAATATAAGGATTTAACGGTGAATACTTGTACCTCAAGAGACAAATTAGCTCAGCCAACTTCTTAAGTTACCAATATACACAAGAAAAGCATGAGTATAGGTCCAAAAACATCAAGGAAGAAATGAAGGAAACAGGTAATAATATTTGATGTTTTTTTTTACTCCTCCTATTACCCGTGTTACTTATTACCTCTCCTATTTTTATTCTTCTGTTAATTGATGAGAAGATGACATCAAATGCCTAGGATGTGTGCAAATAATTTGATAAACCAGAAATTAATTTTAGAGGACTTCAACTCTTTGAAAATAAATTAGTAGTTCAACTTTTTCCTGATAGAAAAGTCACTAAAGGACAATTTCATATTGGCTTTTTTAAAAAAGGCTTATACTGGTAAGTATAAATTTGACATCTGCCTCAGGCATGATCAATGATAAATTGCTTTATTTTTTATTTTTCTGAGGCAGGGTCTTGTTCTGTCACTCAGGCTGGAGTGCAGTAGCATGATCAGAGCTCACTGCAGCCTCGAACTCCTGAGCTCAAGTGATTCTCCCACCTTAGCCTTTTGAATAGTTGAGAATACGGGCAAGTGCCACTGTACCCAGTTAATTTTCAATATTTTTTTGGAAAGATGGGATCTTGCTATGTTGCCCAGGCTGCGCTCCAACTCCTGCCCTGAAGTGATCCTCCTGCCTCTGCCTCTCCCAAAGTGCTGGGATTACAGGTGTGAGCTACTGGTGTCCAGCTCGTATTGCTTTATTTGTATAGTCCTAAACTCACCTTTGTTGCTATCATGATCCCCTCCTTATGTTTTTCTTTAATTGTTTAATGTTTCATGCACATAAAATAATGTATATATTCCTTTACGTGGAGATATATTTACATGAGATGTTACTGATATTCATCATTTAAGATATAATAGTGCACAAAAATGGTTTATAAGTTGCTTATTTTTAAAAATGCGTATTTGTCAACAAGTGTTTAATGAACCATATTATGTATAAGAAAGGTCTGGAGCTTGGTGGGTACACAGCAGTGCTCCATGCTCATTTCTTTGCTGACTTCATTAAACTACTCTGTATATGAAAAAAAAAAAAGACAAGAAATTGGCCTTTGAAATTTGACAACACCTGAGAGATATAACATGAGCCACTGTTCAGAACTGGGCTGGCTGGGACATCAGTGCTGGTCTCTCCTGGGTGGTTTGTTCCTGGGATTTCCAGCGCTATGAAGATGATCTGGAAGATACGGTTATTTGACTTTCTAGTGGTTTCCAGAAAGAGAGAATTCTTCAAAATGAATTAACTATATTTTAAAAAGTCTTTTTTCCCCAAAAGCAGTAGTATTTGGTGATAAATTGAATACTTCTCACTGAACTGAACATATCATGATATAGATAGAAACCTCAGTCTGGGGAAAAAAAAAATACACATGCCACTTTTCATAGGATCACAAGATGAGCTATTTCTGATACTTAAAGCATCTAGATTCTAGAGAAGGAATTTCTGTTAAGGCAGGTTCCTTTTTATGAGATACAAATGATATGTTGCATACAAGACCTTGTCATAAAATACACCTGTTTTGTTTATATATTGCTATGATTGGTTCATAAAATAGAAATTTACATAAATATCTCTTACATAGAAAAAATGGTATACATATATAGAAAGAGCACAGATACAGTGTCTTGTAAAAGTAATTTACAGAGACACGGGTGGCTCTTAGCTCAACTCTCGTATTTAAGACTAAGTGTAAAAATACAGAAAATACTGTTAGGAGAGATTCTCTCCTAATTTATAAATGGTTTGTGTGTGTGTTTAATTTTTTACCTTTTCTGTTTGTTTGCTTGCTTTTCAGTTTATCACACAAATTTCCTGGCTAAGTACAATTTCTCCTGATGAGTTAGTTCCACCTCTAGTGTTCCTTCTTGCCATTCATTTGGAGAGAAATGGAAAAATGATAGGCTTTGAAAGAAAAACAGTTGTCTCTTCATATTATTCACATTGTTTTTAAAGGGACAGTTAGGAAAGCCTGACTTGTGTCCTTCCTTTCTATCTCTGCCTCTACAAATTGAATTCTTAAAAACTTTTCAGGGACTCTGAGATCCTTGTAAAATTAGGTTCAAACTTTTGAGTGTGAGCAAGAGGGAATTCCTGATGTACCTCCTGTTTGCCTCACTAGCCTCTCTTGATCTGTCTCCCCTTTTACTCTATACCTCCTCCCAAATGTCAATGTTTAACTCTCCCCTCTCCCCGAGTGTGTGCCATTTCACCCCTTTTTTCTTTGCCTAGAAAGTCCTTTTTTCCAAGACTGTAAAGCCTTCTCTGGTTTGTCCACATGGACTCATCACTTTTTCCTTTGTTTTCACATGATGAGTTCCTTGAAGGCAGGAATCATGATTTGATTATCTTTGTATCACAGGTGCTAAGCAGTGCGTAGTCTTAGCGCATGATGGGCTTTTCAGAAACATTTGTTGAATGAATAAATGAGCCCAGTGACCAAGATGCACACAATTCACAAAGCTGAAAGGAAAAACTAGGAAATGGGAAACTGAGAACAACTTGAATGGCATGTAAGTAATAGGGTGTCAATCTAGAGTCACGTTGTAAAAATGAAACTGCTTAAGGAATACCTAAATAAACCCATGGACTTGGAAGTTATGGTTTTAAGAAGGGCTTTATTTTTCAAAGGACTATATGGGGCTAAAGTCATATTTTAAAAGGTAGTAGACTTTACTAATTGTGCTTTTACAAGATTAAAACGGATTTTAATTTTATAAATGATTCCCCCTCCCCATTTTCATTCGTGTATCTTATTTACTTCAGTAATTCAGGAAAACATTTTATAGCAGTGTTCTATTTAGCATTTGCACATCTGCTCCCAGAAAGGCTCCTATCTATAATAAGAACATTCTGTGATTTCGATTTAATCTAATATTTGCCTTACTTCACACACTGGATAAACAGGGCTCATTAGCATCAAACTCGTATAATCTTTGTTTTTCATGACTGTAAAGCTGACCTTTGAAGTATAATCTTGTGTTCCCAAGATTAGCATACAATAAATCACAACATGAATTACAGTGATCTCTCCCCCCTCCCTCTTTTTTCAAACACAAACATATATGTGCATGCATACATACTCACAATTGCTTAAGAGCTCAAAGATTTGTGGCATTTTGGGGAACTTTTAATGCTCAGTTTCTGAAAAATGATAAACAAGATGCTATCTCATGATGATATTTATATCACTATATCTTAGTAACCAAGACTAGGAATAGAGATATAAAATGCCTTATCCAACAAGACATGGCTATTAAAGAATGAGGTATATGAATTAAGTTTACATGTCCAGTAATCAACTGTGTTTGATATACCTGTTTCATAACAGGAGGTAAAATATATGTTAACATGATTAAGAGTCAAACGTTTTTGTTATGGGAGTGTTTGTATTTAACAAAGTGTTTTGGTTTCTTAATTTTTTCTTTCAAATTGAATGCAAAGTGACATTGAATATGGCTCTATATTTTATAGCTCAGACTTAAAGATTTTCTAGCTCATATATTTTTATCATTGTAGATATTTTTAAGCATATTTCTGTAATGTTTCTAAATATTGATACTTAAATATTTACTAGTAGTATTTTGTCTATGTCTCACAGTTTTTTATGTTTTTAATATTTTGAAAAGATTTATGGGATTTATAATATAACTCATATACCAGAATGGCTAAAATATTATGAAATGCATTTTTAAACTGGGTTTGAGCTATTTCAGTAAGATATTAGCAAGGACCAATACATTATTCAAAGGCAACAGGGATTCTTTCTTTAGCTTTCTAAATAGCTAAGACAGAAGCTTAGAAACATTTTAATAATAAACCACTACAGAAGTAAACACATTCTGCAAACAAATTAGGTCATGGTTGCATGTCAGAAGAGTGTCAAAAACACACAAAGTGAGTAAGTATTATTTCTGAAGTGAGCATTAAAATTCAACATACACTGCTTCATATAATGTTGAAGCTTTATCTGCAAAATGAGGAAGTTGGAGAGATTTTTGCAGCAATTTAAAATATGGAAATAGCTCTCTTCTGGCTGATTTACGACGTGTGTAGAGTAGTGAATGAAAGAACTAGAGTTTAGCCTGGGAATACTTTTTCCACCAAATAACATTTCAGGTTTAATCCTGCAGGGTGGTTTCATCTATTTCTCATCTCCTTTCTCACCCATGCCAAAACTGCCTTGTAACGAGTCCCAGATTAAACAGGAAAGTTGGCCAACAGGCTAGAGTTGCAGGACTGGTCATCCAACCTAATTACTAACTTTGGGCAAAGCCAAACCTAACACACCTCAGGGAGACAGTTATTTATAATACACACTTTAAAATATTGAGTAAATGTCAGAGGTTCCAAGAGTTTGAAACACAATCAGGCTGGACATGACTTTAGATCCAGGCAGAACAATCTGAATATCTAATTTTCCTGCTCCATAAAATGAAGTCGAATGAGACTTCACAGAGGATCAAATGAGAGAAGCCTGAGAAGTGCCCAACACAAAACACGGCACATAGTAGTTTCCAAAAAATCAGGCGTAGTCTCCATATTTTAAAAAATTGTGGCTTTTATTTTTATACCTCCTAAAAATAGAAAACTGTTTTTTATGGACATATAATAATCCTGCAAGAAGGACCATTCACATTTTTTATTACCCCTCCAAGCACTATTCCATCCAGACCTATTCCATCTTTTAGGGTGCCCTTGTAAACTAGACCAGTAGTTTTAAAATTGTTTAATGGTAGCATCAAGACTCTTTCTTTTCCAAATGAAATATTAAGGTGAATCTGAGCAGATACAGATATGACTCACATCAGGACAGTTGTGTTGAGGTGGGGAATGGGTGGTAGGGTAGGAGGAGCACAGTGGCCCAAGGACCCCTGTGTTACTGAGTGTGAAGAATCTGGAACATGACCAAAGCTGATTCAACAGGAATCCACAGACACTGAAGAGGTGCAACGTACAGCTCTATTTTAAGATTAAGAAGAAGTATTGATGATAATCTTAAACAATCATCTGGATGACTAAACTAATAACCAGATAGTTATACATATCTCCGTGTCTATGTTTTGTTTGGGTTCACGACCATTTTGGCTTCCAGCCATCATCTAAATTGATAACGCTTAACAGATAATGTATCATTAAGCATTGCTGTGTATCCTAATTTCAAGGATGATAATCATCCAATGTCCATTATATTTGTGTTAAATTATTTTTGCCAGTTATAAAAATGAAACTTCTCTTCCTAAGGGATAATTACTGCTTGAAAAACATTTTTATTGAATGACTTTTGTGTTTCGAGTTATTTAATAAACTGAGATTTCGAGGTGACATTATAAAAACCGCAAAGTGCAATAGGATAATATGCAAAAGTAATTATCCCTGGCTAGAGAGAAAATAATAACGGTAGAATTAATCTGTGGTTTTGTGTAAAACTAATGTCAAAGGCCTTTATTCCTGTGCTCCTACAGGACCTGCGAGCACAGGAATAAAGATAAGCAGTCATTACGATGGAGGAAGGTGGTAGGATGGGGGTATGGTACCCTGACAGCACACGGGGGTGTGAAGTCGCTGAAGTCAAAGGGACCTGTTGAAAGAGGTTTGCGCACGACTCGGCTCTGAAAGACTCTGCACTAGATCTGTACGCAGTGCTGACTCTCCATTAACATTTTCCAGCCTCATTTCCTCTGGGTGCTGCCCTCCCATTAATCTTTTTAATGGTCCCTCTGTGAGTGTGCCATGTCTCCTGGGTCGCTCTCAGACACTTGAACGGAGATCACCTGGAGACAATACTTGAAGCCCAAAATATTGAACTAATGGGAATATCATCTGTCTTTGCGGGCTGCTGGGAAAGGGAGGTAGCACTCCTTAAATCACATCCCTAGATGGCTGTCTGTCTTATTTAATCAGAGAAGAACTCACTGGCTCCCCTGAACGCTTGATTCATTGATTCTTCTTGCACCTTTCCCCACATCTCAGGGTTTGCCTTTCCTATTAAAACACTCAATTTCCTCAGGCTTTATTTATAAAGTCTATATTTATATTCCAAAGCCTTTATCAGTTTTATTCCATTGTGGGGGCACAAACAATACTACGATCAATTCTGTGGTTCACAAAGCAAAACAGAATGTTTTCTCAGTTGTAAAATGCTATCAGTTGCTAAACCCACATTGATTTCATACCAGCTTTTCAGGAAAAAACAAAAAGAAACCATATGTATGAAATGTACATAATCAGCTTTGAGATGCATCCCAATTTAAACCTGATTTCAGAAATATTCACTGAGAAAAAACCTGGCCTTTAAGATAGAGGAATGAAGATAAGTGACTGAGACCAGAATCATGTTCTCATGCCCTTAAGCCCTGGGAAACCATGGGCAGGCGTGGGGTTTGTCCAAATATTTTCTTCTGAATCCTAAAG